>JAQGCO010000207.1:0-12594 GCA_034700925.1 Acrobeloides cf. buchneri Gr-Nem-00862
TTTAAAGTTGCACAACACCTCTATATGTTTCGTATGGACCAATTTTCATATTCCATACTCAATTAGCCTAGTGCAGCGGGAAGTTTGAACTTTTAAGACACCATCTCCTACTAAATAACAATATTTGAGGCTAGCATTCTGTTAGTTTAGATTTCAGTAAAAATTCACCACAAAAAATGCTTCAGAATTGGCTTAATTTTTACCCCGAGAGTTTTCGGATATATAAGGCTTAGACGGCCCAACCTTGCTAGTTTACATTTTAAGAGATGATATCTCGAAAATTCGACCTTAGTGTTAAACAGTTCAAGCGGACTCCAAGTTAAATTTATAAAATGAGATTAACACATGGGAAAGTTTTTAAAAGTCATTTCAAGTCAAACCGACGATGCCAAAAAATTCAATACCTTGTCCGAAGCTCAAAAACCCGACTTCACATTGATTTTTTGAATTTCCTAACCTGTCTAAAATACTCTAGATAATTTTTTCGGCCAAAATTTCTAACTGGCTAATGAATTTCAATATTGAAAACATTTCTAGCGTAATTTCGAAAAAATCCGAGAAACTTCGATTTTTGAGCCATTTTTACACGTAGAACTAGTTGGGGGATCGAAAAAAACTTTTGTCGGACTTGTTTGAAACCTCGCTAGAAATGTTCTCCATATTGAAATAGATTGGCCATATAGAAATTTTGGCCAAAAAAATTATCTAGAGTGTTTTAGACAGGTTAGAAAATTCAAAAAATCAACGTAAAGTCGGGTTTTTGAGCTTCGGACAAGGTATTGAATTTGTTGGCATCCGCGGTTTGACTCGAAATGACTTTTAAAACATATTTTTAAAAACTTTTTCATGTGTTAATCTCACTTTATAAATTCAACTTGAAGCCCGCTCGAACTGTTTAACACTAGTCCCACCTAGATTCGAATTTTCGAGATATCACCTCTTAAAAATTTTATAGGAAAAAACAGTTAAGTAATCTGGTGTTCATTTTTTTGTTCCTAATATCATTTTTCTTCGCTTTTATTTACACACTCGTTTCTGGTATTGCTTTTCTACCAACCAAAGAATCTATTGAAAATAACACTTATTTATTAAATAACAGTTATTGGGTTGATGAAAATGGAAAAATTCCTATATTTGTAGCTAGTGATATCGTGAGTCTTAAATTTTTTTATTATACCCTGAAACAGTAAGTACTAAAGATTCAATAAACATTAGACTGGGAAATAATTTCGCGGAAAAAACTGAAGTTAGGTGCTGTGAAAATATTATAAAAAATTATCCCCTTTTAACAAAAATCAGAACAAGGCTTGATCATTTCGGAAATTGATAAAAAATACTTATTCTAGTTTCTGAATTGCGCTTATTTATTTTCTCTCTAAAAATTATATAAACAAATTTTTAGTCTAATCCAGTACTAATTCTAATGATCATTTTTTGTTATTTTATTGGAGGTGTGTGCTATACACTAATTATTGTGTTCAACATTCTCACTTGGAAAAAAATTGCATCGACCAAACATACAATGAGTCAAAAGACTAGGGATATGCAAAAACAGTTAAATTATGCTTTGATTGTGCAGGTATTTAAATTGAAAAAATTAACAGTAATAATTTTTAGTCCATAACACCACTGATTACGGCAATCATCCCAATCTCTTTCACCGCATCTTGCGTCATCCTTCGTGTCCATACATTTGGAGTAGGACCATTGATTATGAGTGCCGTTGGATGGATTACAGCCATCAATCCCATAAGTGCGATATTGTTTGTAGCGCCATATCGGAAGGCTGTATTCAGAGGCCTTTGTTTTCACAGAAATAATATTATTGCCACTTCTGATACACATACTAGAGGTTCAAATCATCAAACACCACAAGATAATCTTTTGCCATCTCAGGTTCAAGCTTCAATACCTAATCAACAGGATGACCAAATTTTTGCTATATATGCTTGATATATATCAGTGACCAGTGGCGTAATTTCAGCCGCCGGAAGGGGGGAGCATTTGGAAATTTTTCGATTTTTTAATGAAATTTTTGAAAAAAATCATAAGGGGGACCATTATATATTAAAAAATTTTCCGGCCCTTCGGCCTGCATGGGGGGGGAGAGGGGCATCCTCTTCACAAGTGCGTACATCTTGATGAAGTTTATTACCAAAAAGATTTCAGAAACATAACGGTGTTGTTGTTTATAACACAAAATAATAGCAATTTTTTGAATAAATAAATTTAATCTTAAAGGACATAACATGTATTCTCAAATTTGTATCCACGGTGGAACCGAAAAAACGGCGGTGAGACATTGTGGACAGACATTTGCGGACGGGACATTTGCGGACGGACTTTGACGGACGGACTTTTGCGGGCGGGATATTGCGGGCGGGACATTTGCGGACGGACTTTTATGGACGGACTTTTGCGGACGGGAAATTTGCGGACGAACTTTTGCGGACGGACTTTTGCGGACGGGAAATTTGCGGACGAACTTTTGCGGACGGACTTTTGCGGACGGGACATTGCGGGCGGGACATTTGCGGACGGACTTTTGCGGACGGGAAATTTGCGGACGAACTTTTGCGGACGGACTTTTGCGGACGGGATATTTTTCAAAAAATTCAAATTTTTCAAACGTTTCGTCCGCAAATGTTCGTCCGCAAGTGTCTCACCGCCGAAAAAACAAATTGAACCATTATGCTGAACAACGTTGCTAATTTAATTTTGCATAAAAAAATATTTTCTCTTATCAAAAATGCAAAATAAGTTTAAATTCATACAGGTTTTTCGTTTCAATATACAAAAATTCAAAAATTTAAACTTATTTTGCATTTTTGATCAGAGAATATATTTTTTTTATGCAAAATTAAATTAGCAAAGTTGTTCAGCATAAAATTCTCTGTCGATTCAAGCTATTTTTTCACGATTTTTTTTACAAAAAAGTTTGATTATTACAACGATAACATGTACAAGAATTCATATTTTCAAATGCATTTATCTCGATGGGGAAGACGATTCCGATGATGCCGTAAAAACAAAAAATGCTCAATTTTTCATGATCTTCCGAATATATCATTTTTCATATGATTGTAAATTACTGGACTGGTCCTTTAAATTCATAATTTGGTTTTCCAAATCTTCCAATTCAGATTTCAGAGCAAAGTTTTTAGCAGTAAGTTTTATAAGCTCTTGCTTATTCTTTTGTAGTTTCTCTCTTCTCCTTTGGCGCCATGCTTTACAATAGACAGGATTACGATTAAAATCTTCATCTAAATTCTCGTTAGGTAATATCAGAAATTCGTTAATAATATTGTATTCATTATCATCATCATCCAAAATTTCGATTAATTTTTCTTCTGTGATATTTTCTATAGATCGAGGCCTTTTTATCTAAACTTGGCATATGTTAAGGTAGAAACGATATAGTCGAAAACCTGTGGGTAAACAAAAGTATTAAACCAATTAAAAAATTCATATTTATCATACATGGTTATTTTTGGCCTCCTATTTCTGTCAAGATAGCTAGTTGTTTTTAACCTACTTGCCTAAAATAAATTAAAGTTTAAAAAGTTTAATAAATTTGAAAGTACCCTAAGTTGTATAGCCCATTTATCATTTATGCGCTTGGCATCGATAATTTCTAAGATAAAAATTTATATTTTTTTAGGAGATAATAGTCCGGTCCAGAAACAACCCAATCGGGCTGTGTGGGGGAGTTGGTCACCGATTTTAACCGAGAGCGGGCCCCCACTGCCCGATGAGGGGGGCTTCTGGAACCGGATCAATAGCTAAAACAAGCTTACTAAATGATTGAAAAAGTTCATCTGTTAATAGTTTTGTATTAATCAACCTGTCACTCGTTCTTTCATGTTCAACTAAATATGATATGGCATCAGTTAACCTATTATTCAAAGTTTGAAAAAAGACATTCTTCCAGGCTTTTAGTGCAAACTAAATTTTTGAGTTATAAAATGTAAAAGACAATTTGTTTTCGCCTTGAATATTAACAAAAATACCGTATAAGGATCCAAAAATTCTATGTTCTCATTTTCTTTATCTTCCAAACCTAACCACCGGTCTTTTCCAAATTGTCGAAGCTCATTAAACTGCTCAGGTAACCAACTATTTTTCCAAGAGCTGCATATACCATCAATAATTAAAGTTCCTCTTAAAAACATCTTCCAAAGTTTTGAATATTTCTTTAATAAATCCAAATGATCGGTTTCCATTTCTAATGCTCTTAATGCATTCGTAAATTCTACTAGGAAAAATGTGATACGTTCATAAAATTTATGCTTAACATTTTCCTAAAAAATTAAATAAACTCAAAAATAGTGATGTTCATTCGATAAAGGTAACATAAAGCATTCGGTAAAGTTTATCGAAATTCTTCGGTAAAAATTATTCTCGGTAAACTTTACCGAGTTTCGGTCAAGTTTACCGCGGTAAAGGTTATCAGACCTTCGGTAAACTTTACCGAAGCTTGGTAATCTTTACCAACACTTGGTAATCTTTACCGAACCATCGGTAAACTTTATCGATACCCGATAAACTTCACAGACCTTTTTAATAGTTGAATTCTTGACGTTTTTAGCACAAAAAACAGCGCTGTAGACACGAAATTTTTGTGCACAAGATCGTTTTGGGTCTTGTACACCCAATTAAAAAAATTTGCACCCAAAATTAAAATTAACGATAATCGTAACTTCCTGAGCATTTTCAGCTTAAAACGGCCTTTTTCAAAAAAATTTCGTGCCTGCGGCGCTGTATTCTTTTTTGCGCTAAAAACGTCAAGAATTCAACAACAAAAAAGTCTGTGAAGTTTACCGGGTATCGATAAAGTTTATCGAAGGTTCGGTAAAGATTATCGAGCTTCGGTAAAGTTTACCGACCGTTCGGTAATGTTTACCGAAGGTTCGGTAACTGTTATCGCGGTAAAGTTTACCGAAGAAAATTCCGTAAATGTTACCGAACGGTAAAAATTACCGAAAAATTTCGGTAAACGTTATTGTTTGGTAAGAATTATTGTAGATAATTCGGTAAACTTTACCTTTATTTACCGTTTGAGCAACGCTACTCAAAAGTAAAAAGTAACCTTAATAAGTTGATCATTCGATTTAACATATTTAATATAATAAATGTCTTGATAGTCTTTATCTATAATGCCAATTTCACCTTCTTTATGACCTCGTAAAATATATTTTATATGAGTCATTGCATAAATATTCCTTAAAGGTAAATGCTGCATACATACAATTTTATGCTAACAAAAATTTGGAACTACTATCAATTAAGCGTGGCACTGAACGTGGATTTTTTGCGAAAAAAAAATTTTTCCACGTTTTCTTTGGAAATGATTCCTTTAAGGGTAACTTTATGCGGAAAATCCGAATTTCATATTTCTGAAGCATGAAAACGCTTCCATGAATCAGGAAAAAGCTGTGTATCGACACGAAAAATTGTGATAGCACGGGGAAGTTTAGCCAGCAAATTTATATCAATAAAAATTTTTCGCCAAACGACCACGCAGGGATGCCTAACGAAAACTCAAAAAACATAAAAGGATCATCAACCTGTATATAGGGGTAATTTTATGCGGGGAATCGACTGCGCGCATTCCCGAAGTGTAGAAATGCTTCCCTGACTCTGATGCGAGGAAGGTGGTGGGTGTATTGAAGCGAAGATGGACTAAAATTCGATTTTTCGCCGTAAAACCGCCTGCTTAGAGGTTTTTCTAGGTAGAGAATCGATTCTCGTATTCCTGAACTTTGAAAACGCTTTCCTGGCCCTGCTTTAGAGAAGGTAGTGGGTTTAGTCCATTTTCGCTTCAATACACCCATCACCTTCCCTGAATCAGATTAGGGAAGCGTTTTCACACTTCGAGAATACTCGCAATCGATTCCCCGCATAAAATTACCCCTATATACAAAAAATTAGCCAATTTGGCAAAAAAAATTTTAGCATAAAACTGTAGGTACGCGGCTTTAAATAATTGAATGATTGTATTTAAAAGGGCACTCCAAGTTTTTCGTAGATGAGACCACATATGAACCCACTACTCGCGCATAATTATAGTCCGGTTCCAAAACGAACTCTAGCCGTTCGCGGTGAACCGCGAACCGCCGTAGTCCACCGTGCACTACTGCGATTGATCGCGGAATAATGCAGAACCACTCATTTTGTTTTTGGAACCGGACTTATGTGATTTATTACTTGTATAGTTCTTTATATGTCTCCATACCAACTTTTGTTGGATCGTTATAAATAATATAAAATTGTTGCTCAAGTTCTTGCCATAGCTGTTCGAAATTCGAGCTTAATTGACGTGGAAACTCGCGTTCCCAAGTTTTAAGAGCAAAGGAGCTGCAACAAATAATGATATAAGACCACCGAAAATAAAAGTTTTGGAGACCCCTCCAAAAGGCCTATTTTGCTAGTAGTCTCTACTGAAGCTCCCTGTGCTTTAGAGGATCCACAAAAGTGTTTTATGAGACCCATGGAGTTTCGGAATCGTCAGGAGATTAAACGGTCTATTATTTGTAAAATAGGTAATATACAGGACAAAGATGGGTGTGGCCCTATTTGCTCTGTCGTAAGGACAGTGTGGATTGTGTAATTGTTCAAGGGATTGGAGGGAAGGTTATGCAAGGGGTATAGGAGTTGAGCAGAGGGTCGTCCGATTGTGGGAGAGGTGGGGTTGTGGGGGACCAAGGTATTTTCTGTTTTTTGAAAAATGTTCAGTGTAAACTTTTCAATCATTTTTTCACAAAAAATCGTTATTTTTTACAAAAAATATGTTTGTTGGGTTTTTGGCCAAAATGCAATTTTTTAGTTATTTTTCAAAAAATTTTTACGACAGGGCTGTGCGCAGTGGATTAATTTTAGGAGCTTTGGGATGACCCCTTCCAGCCCGAAGGGCTGGAAAATTGTTTAATATATAATTTCCACTTATAATTTTCAAAAATTTCATCAAAAAATTCGAAAATTTTCAATTGCCCCCTCCCTGCGGCAAAAAAACTAGCCACTGGTTGTGCGTTGGTGCACGGGGTCGTGCATTTTATTTAAATTTGCGACAGGGTTTACGCCGATGTATGATTTGGAGAGATCCCTAAGATTTTTAATACCGATGGTCTTATTTGAAAAAAAACAATATCTTACAATTTTCCATTACTATCAAAAATTTCTTGTGTTTCTCGCTGGCGCTCAATATCTGATAGCACATCATCAAGTTCATCCATGCCAAATTCTTCTTTAAAAATTTAATTAAAATTACTTAAAAACACAAAAAACTTACTCCATTCGTTGGCTTTTTTAATATGCTCTTCGGTTATCTTGAAATTCTCTTCTTTTGGGACATGTTGAGGATACAAATGCAAAGGTTTATGTAAATTTTTATCTTTTTGCATTTTATAATGAATCAAATAACTTTGAAAAAGCAAATTTACATTGGAAAAAAGAAACTTTTTACACAATAAATTGATAAAGACTGAAATGCAAGGAAGAGTACGTTTGTTTGCCAATCAATAGTCTTTCAAACGAACATTTATTAAACCAAAGCAACGTAAATTTATTGAATTAAAGAAATGTAGATTAATAAATATTCGGACTATACCAGCAGTTTTGAGCGATATAGTTGGGTTTAAACTTGATTTTTGGCGAATTTTTGAAATATGGGAGCAATAAAAAAGATAACCTGTATGTACATGTTTTAGTTGTAATAACCAATCTCAACTTCAATACAATTATCTCAACAGCTTTAACGATAATTTTCTTCTCAATATACAGATTTTATTGATTCAGGGAAAAACACGTGTTTTTGTTGTAATACACAAATTTTTAAATCACCAACTTCACACACAATTATCTCGAAAATGACAACGATTCAGAATTTACAATAAAAACAAAAGATGCTCCATTTTTCATGAATTTTCATAATATAACAAAACTTGGCAACTTTTTCCGATTGGAGTGCCCTGTAATTTCCAAATTATGCAAAATTTATCATTTTCGAATAAGATTTCAATGCTTTTGTTTTGATTTTACTTTCTATGATATTTTACACACATTTTTTATAAAACACAGTTGACCCAGAAAACTTTTTGAATGGAGTTTTTCGTCTCGACGCTTCGATGTGAAGTCTCTTTTCGGATATTGCACCACTTCGCGTCTGGTAAAACACAGAGCCAAACAAAACGACACGTGAGATGACCTGTTTTCCCTTTCGATACGATTTTACCTCGATGTCAGTGTGTCAAATGTATTTTGCGAGATTTCGAAAGAGAAGAATTGTCAGAATTTGAAGGGACTGGCAAGAAAATTTTTATAATCAAAGTGAATTTATCTCACATGAAGTTAGTTTTTAAATTATTGGCACTGCTTAAAAATTTTTTCACAAATTTTCCGACCATGATGGGGAAGATTTTGCGAACAATGGAAAATCGCTCTTTTTTTCTCGTTTTTAACTCTCATTACAGACTAAAGAGGGCCTCCAAAAATTTTTGAATAAAGGGTGTATCCCTCAAAAAATTTCCACAACCACACAGGGATCCATCAGATTAGTTATAACTAATATAAAAAGAGAATAAAACCGCTCGGAGATCCCCACCTCCTCAGCATCATATCAAACCCACGACCATGTGACTCAGTATGTAGTGTTTCAAGAGAAAAAAATGATAGGTAAAAATTCTAAGGACAAAATTATGGTGGAAGGGTGTCTTATTTGACAACTTTTTTGAATCAACAAAAAAATTTTTACCGAAGCGGGATCAAACCCTCGCCCGTCTGAGTGGAAAGCGATAGATTTACCATTTTGCTATGATGCATCAACTTTTTTGCCCCCCCCCCAGCTGAAATGGACTATAATCACTCATTATTAAAAAAATATTTAAGTAGAATCATATTCTTTAATTTTTGATACTTTAAAGCAGACTACTTTTAATCTTCGTGACCAAATTATGGCAAACAGAAACAGATTGTGCCAAGGTGCGAGAACATTAAACCTTATTAGGCCATTAAATTTGATTTCATAAGTGTTTATAAAAGCCCGAGTTTTTAAAACTCATATAGTCTTGCACAAAATGGACTTGAACTATACAAAGTTTATAAATTTCACCTCTTTTTACCCTTATTATTTTTACGGGATACTTGGGACAACAACCCCTTTATTTGCGCTTGAACTCTATATCATCTTTTCGCAAACACCAAAAGAAATGAAAAACATAACATGGTTCCTTCTGAACACATCTACGACAAATTTTCTCATTGTTTTGATGTATACCTTAATTCAATACGTGCCGATATTTTACCCTATTAATTCTGGTCTTTCCAAGGATTTATTTGGACTTTTTGGCATTGATGGAACTCTGATTGGTTTTGTGATCAACTCGATTCTTATATTGAATCTAATATTTTCATACACCACTACGATGTGTTATCAATATGCGACTTTCAAAGGAAGAGGGTGGTTAGCAGAGTTTATATTGAACAAAAAAAGATTTGGATTATTTTATTTGGTTTTCATGGGGCCGACTTCTGTTGCATTAATAGTATTTATAAGGATGGCAAGGAGTTCATATATGGATAGAAATGCCTTTTTTGAATCTACAAATAATACAAAAATAATTCGATTTGTAAAAGAAATGTTTGATGATCAGGTAAGGACATATCTCTTATACACACCATATCTTTGTTTACACTATTTTGGGTGGGTCATAGGTCAAAGACATAGCTGGCCGCCAGGTATAGGGGGAGGGGCACTTTTCGAAATTTTGGCAAAAAGTGCCATTTTTAAGCACTTTTTTTTAAATTTAAAAAACGTAAGGCTTCTAAATTTGTTTAAAAAAACCTTACGTTTTTAAAAAAAAGCTATCTTACCATTTTTTTTGGCCTTCGGCTGAAATGGGAGGCACTAGTCCCCGGTGCCCCACCCCCTAGCTATATCCTTGCAGGGCTCTACCAATTAACAAACTCAATAGTGGACTGAAGGGGAACCGAATAGACATCATCCCCATGGTTTTGACTCTCTTAGGCCCTTGGTGTAGCAAATACTTACGTACTGATAAAACTAGCTTTGAATATTTATGATTTAGCAATCTGCTATTTCTGTTTCATCTCATACAAATATATGGATTAATCTGTTTACAGTTGTAGTTACTATACAAATAGCAATTGAAATTATCCTAGTCATTATATTTAATATATTACTCATTAAAACGATCAAGTCGACAAGCAAGCTTGTTACAAAGAAAACCCTATTAATGCAGCTAACTTTTTATCGATCAGCTTTAATCGAAAGCCTGTTTGTTCTTACATTCATTTTGATTCCAACTTTTATTGCTCCATCTATGGTAATTGGCATAACAGATTTGAGAGTTGGGATTATTGTGTATAATATGCCTATTATTAGTGCTCCTTTGAGCTATATATTAAAAATGGCTTTAACAAGACCTTATAGAATGTTTTTTGTCAAGCTTATAACAAAAAAATCTGCATCCACTGTGGAAAATACGACTGGTCCACCGATACCTGCAATAAAAAATAATTTTGTTAAACTTTAATCATTATGATAAACTTGTGCGTTTAAATAGAAAAAACCAGAATTGTATTTTGTGACAGTCAGTTTTTTTATAGCTGTAATCAATAGCTAATTCTGTCGTTTTATAATGAGTTCCATAAAAATTCATATAAATAAAAAAGATAAAAAATTTTTCTAAAAATTTAAGAAATGGATTTTTATGTAAAAATACTAAAAAACCTCATAAAAATTTTTAAAAAAGTTATGAATTTAATTTTTTTCAAAATATTTAATTTTTCAAAAAATGTACAGTTGTCTTAGGGTGAAAAATAATTTAAATTTTTATTGTATTGGGTCGTTCGGAAAATAACCGGCTTTTGCAGATTCAATCGTGTCATTATAAAAATAACTCCTCTGGGGTTTTTCTATGCGGGGAATCGATTGCACATATTGTCGAAGCGTGAAATGGTCTGTGTATTGAAACGAAAACCTGAATTTGAATTCCTGAAGGAATTTTTTGAAAAATTCCACCGTCAATCGATAGAGCGCATCGAAAAAAAGTAATATCCCAATTTTCGTGAAAAATATATTCTTCGTTTTTGAGGAAATTTAGTTTAGCTAAATTTCGATCAATTTATGCAAATTTCGATCATTTTTATCAAACTTTGAACTAAATTTCCTCAAAAACGAAGAATTTGTTTTTCATGAAAATTGGGAAACTACCGCTTTTCGATGCGCTCTATTGATTGGCGGTGAAATTTTTCAAAAAATTCCTTCAGGAATTCAAATTCAGGTTTTCGTTTCAATACACAGACCATTTCACGCTTCGACAATATGTGCAATCGATTCCCCGCATAGAAAAACCCCCGGAGGAGTCATTTTTATAACGATACGATTGAATCTGAAAAAGCCGGTTATTTTCCGAACAACCCAATAATTATTTTATGTAAATATTTCATTTTAAAAATAAATGTTTGTAGATAATTCTTATAGTCGTTTGTAAAGTCCCAAGTATTTATTGCATTGTGGACAAAAATGTTCAACATCCTAAAAAATTTTTATTCGGGGTGGCCAAAAAAATAGTATGAATTTTGCGATTTTTCGACCAAATTTTTTAATTTTTTTCTAAAATAACCTTATGGAGGGCTTCTATCGATTGAAGAATCGATTGTGCGTGTTGAAAAATGAGAAAAGTGCTTCGATGAATCTTTCAAAAAACCAAGATTTTGCAATTTTTAAGTTTCTAGACTGATTCAGGGACACGGCAGAATTTTCAAGATTTTTCAATGCACGACTCGCATAGAGCCATCCCTCCCTCATAGATATTTTAGAAAAATTTAAAAAATTTTGCGAAAATTTTGTCGGAATACTGCAAAATTCACGGGGGTTTTAGCCACCCTGTATTTTTCTTAACTTGTTTTACTTACTTTAGTACAATCACAAAGGCAAACCAAAATTCCAAAAAAGAAACATAAAAGCCATGTCATTGCACCAATTTTGAATTCAAGCCTTGTCTTAATATGGCAAGCACAATAAGGGCATTGAATATCCATCGGTTCTGGTCCATAAGATTGGAGGACAACGGTATTTGTAATAATTTGCGGTTGAAGTGGAACATTTGGTTGGGCATAAGGAGGAGGTGGAATATTTGGGTTATCGCTTGGTTTTTGCATCTTATAATTTAAAAAATTTTTTAGTTAACATTAAAATAAATTTAAAAAATTCTAAAACCAATACGTCAAAAGATTTTTATCACTCCTTTTATTTAATACCGATTTTTTTTATCAGAGTATGACTTGAAAGGGTTATTTATTTTACCACACCTTTATTTTAGTATCCTGGCTAACAGGAAGAGGTTAAATGATAGGAAACAAAAAACGCCAAATGGTTGTATGTTCAAGTGATTTTTGGTACTATTAAGCATTAGCTGTCGCAAATAACAGTGCTGTACTGGTCCTTCATTTAAAGGACCAGTCCAGTAATTTACAACCATATGAAAAAATGATATAATCGGGAAGATCATGAAAAATGGAGCATTTTTTGTTTTTACGGCATGTTCTGAATCGTTGTAGTTTTCGAGATAATTG
>JAQGCO010000208.1:0-12592 GCA_034700925.1 Acrobeloides cf. buchneri Gr-Nem-00862
TTTTTTTATGTACTCACTATAACTAAAAACTTCCCCCCTATACAAAATTCCAAATCGTACTTTTTGAAAATTGTTCCCCTTGCTCACAGAGCATTTCAAATCTTTCCAGAGACGTTCTCTTAAACCCTCAACGCTAAAACAAAAGTTGTAGGAACGATGAGAGAAGACGATTGACACCATTTTTATGGGGTACCCCCTCAAAAAAATTTTTTTCATTTTTTTAAAGGTTAGCTATAGTAGTTATTAATAATAATAAAGTATTAGTAATAACTAATACATTTTTAACGAGGAGCGTCGCTCGGGAGTGCTGCTCGGCGTCACAAGCCCCTCCCCGAGCGCGAAGCGCTCGGGGAGGGGCTTGTGATCCCGGCACATGGTTGCTTTTTGAATTTTAGTGATTTCATTTATATAGCGAGAGTTTGATAAGAAGCCTTGTTGTTTATTCTTTATCATCACTAAAGCGCATCACTGTGGGGAAAAAGAGCAAACTGCGAGAGTCTTATTTACAGTCCAAGCTAATCGATATTTCTAATTTAAATTTTGAAATTCTTTAATAATCTTTTTCATTACCCTAAGAGATAATCCTGAAATCAAGTAATTTTAACAAATTTTTAAATAAAGCAACTTGTGTTAAAGTCTGTTTCTACAGGGTGTGCGGAAATTATCCGTAGGTTCTAACCTCCACTAATTTGAAGATTTCTCGGATGGATTGAAGTCTTTTACGACGCAGGTTTTTGCAGGTTATAGCTCAGACAATTCTGCACAATATACCACCAAGACGGCCAAAATTCGCATAATTTAATATGCAAATTTTTCACTTTGAACATTTAGAAGCAAGATTTCTTCATGACGCAGAGTCGCTAGAAATTTACTTTTTTGCTATCCTGATTGTCTA
Organism: Acrobeloides cf. buchneri Gr-Nem-00862; assembly: GCA_034700925.1. Taxonomy (NCBI): domain Eukaryota; kingdom Metazoa; phylum Nematoda; class Chromadorea; order Rhabditida; family Cephalobidae; genus Acrobeloides; species Acrobeloides cf. buchneri Gr-Nem-00862. The sequence goes on from JAQGCO010000208.1 coordinate 896, forward strand.
TTACACTGACAACAATATACTAAAAATCGCATCAAAAAATATTTTAATAGAAGAAAGTTACAAAATTATAGTAAAAAACATTAAATAATAGGTAAAATCGATCTCATTGGAAAATGTGCCACTGTGGTGTAGTGGTTGCGTGCCTGACTTTGGCTCTAAGGGTCGCCGTTCGATCCCCTCTACCGCCGAAATTTTTTTGCTCAAAATTTGACGTTATTTTCAAATGCCCATAACTTTTTTCTATTAAAATATTTTTTGATGCGGTTTTGTGTATGTTGTTGTCGGTGTAATAGACAATCAGAATAGCAAAAAAGTAAATTTCTGGCGACTCTGCGTCATGGAGAAATCTTGTCTCTAAATGTTCAAAGTGAAAAATTTGCATATTAAATTATCCGAATTTTGGCCGTTTTGGTGGTACGTTGTGCAGAATTGCCTGAGCTACAACCTGTAAAAAACTGCGTCGAAAAAGACTTCAACCCGTCTGAGAAACCTTCAAATTAGTGGAGGTTAGAACCTACTGGGACACCCTGTACTATATTTTTTAAATAAATAATTTTAGCTTTTCTATATGTTAAATTATTATATTGAATTATTAATTATTTGGTTTAATATGCTCTCAAAAAATATCAATTTACCAAAAAAGGAATCAAATGAACTCATCGTAAAAAATGATTTGTTTGATCTTAACAAGGATATCGACCGTCTTATTTTTCCTGAAAATAGTAGTGAATATCCATTTAATTTAAATGATTTAAATTTTCTTAATGATATCTACCTTGGGCAGATGAATACAGTAAAACGCTATTTGCACAAACCATCAAGACATATTTTGGTTGCGAAAATAACTCGCCTTCCAACAAAAGATTACAAGGATGAGTTTAAATTGAGGCAATTTTCTCGCGAAATTCAAGCTTTAAGAAGTGTGTCTGACTGTCCAAGTATTGTGAAATTTTATGGGTTTTGTATAGTTGACAACTATGCATATATTTTTATGGAATTTATGGATTTATCGCTAAAAGATGTTTATTTATTAGTCCATCACAATTATAAATTTCCTGAAAAAATTCTTGGATATATCGCGGTTGCTATAGTGAATGCGTTGGAATTTTGCTCCAAGAAAGATATTATTCATCGTGATCTTAAGCCGGGAAATGTTTTATTGAATAAAAATGGCGAGATAAAATTATGCGATTTTGGAGTTTCAAACATTTCTGAAGAATCTTGTTCGAGCACTTTTGTTGGAACAGTAGCCTATTGGCCTCCAGAACGTTTTGAAATGACCAAAATGAAATATGATAATCGATCGGACATATGGAGCTTAGGAATTATGTTAGCCGAAGTCGCTCTTGGCAAACACCCATTTATATGTTTTAATGACAACGCTCTTAGTAGTTTGGCAACAATCCAGGAATATATTGTACGCATGAAAAAGAGTGGAATCTTTAATTTTCTTCAAGATTACTCAAAAGATTTCAGCGAGTTTTTAGGGTCTTGTTTCAACAAATACGAAAATCGTCCAAAGTGTCAAAAGTTAATGGAAATGAAATTTTATACCGATAATCAACCTGTGCAAAAAGAAAAAGTGGTCAAATTGCTAGAAGACATTTCACCAAACAATAAAAATTTAACATTTTATGAGTCACTTTTTCGTAATCCGCTTATTAATTGTATCAAATTTACCGACGATAATAGAACTTATAAGTTTATTAAAAACGAATTTGAAGAAAAGAATCAAATCAGTAAGAGAATTTGGAAATATGTGCATAAGCCATCAGGCAAAGAAATGGCTGTAAAAATCGTTTCATTACCTAAGAATGAAAATGCAATGGATGAAATTAACAAACAGATAATTACTTCGTTAGTAAAAGAAATCCAAAACCTGTATGATCTCCAAAATGAAGCTAACGTTGTAAAATTTTATGGTCTAGGTATATATGAAGAACAGGCCTTAATATGTATGGAATATATGGATATGTCTTTGAAAGTATTCATCTTATCATCTTATAAAAATCATAAATTAAACATCAAAAGAGGGCAAAAAAGCCTCTCCATAGCGCAGTGGATAAGAAAGTCGATCGTTCGATCTGGCGAAAAAAATTTTGCTCTCTGAAAATTAAAATTTTTTGAAAATCAAAAGTTTTACTCTATCGGGATCGAATCTGTGGGCCCAACGTTACTTAACTTGCCAGATCGGACGGTTGGCTTCCCAAAATAGAAAGCCAAGTTTTTTGACTAGATTAGGAATAATAGATAAAAATCGTTCGATTACGATTTCGGTTTTTCAACCCATTTCAACCCCCCTCGTTAGATTTTGGTCGGTTATTTTTTTCGGTTACGGTTCTTTTGACAAAAATTTTTTTAAGCTGAAAATGCTCACAAGGGACACATACGAGTTTTCAAAAAAGACTAGTATATCTTTGAAGAGCATCAAAAACAAGTAACTTATGCACCGAATTAGCTGCGGAACCCCCTACCGATTTTGAGCAAATCCATAATTAAAATTTATTATTTTATACGATTCGACGATAGTTGATTTCAAATGTTATTGAAATGTTAGCTCTTGTGGTTTAGTGGCTAAACCCTCGCCTTGAATATTTAAGTTTGAGCTGGGATTCAAACTCGCCTTATGAGCCATAGTGGGAAGCCCTACCTATTATACTATGAAGGCTTGATTTTTCGTTAGCTGCCAACATTTGTTCGCATTTTCGTATGTTGTGCCTATCCCTCTTTTGCCTTAGACGCCACTACAGCAAAAGTTAAAGCAGACTTTTTTGTCAACGATGCCTGACTCAATAAAAAGCTTTTTATTGAAACGAACGATAAAACATTGCAAAAAAGGCAAATCAAAATTTAAATCAATTTCTAAAAAATAAACTGGAAACGTCCTACGGCTCTCGGCCTCGGATACTTCTGAATGGCGCTTCCGAGCGCTCTGAATGTATCCCGGAATACCATTATAAAGTGAAAATAAGAAATCGATTTTCTAATTTTTCCAGTGGGGTATGCACCATGATTTTGGTGTCAAAAATCTTAGAATTTCGCCCTCTTAAATGTGGCAAATCTTGCGGGCTGTTTAAATTTAACCTGCAAAAGTTAGCCCGTACAAACAAATATTATATATTTTTTAAATCTACAATTTTTAGGAGCTATGCAATATCATCCATAAATCTCAAATAACTTTTCCCGAGCAACTTTTAGGCTGTTTAGTAGTGGCTGTTATAAATGCATTAATTTCTTGCAAAGTTTGTGATGTGATAAATCATGCCATAAAACCGGAAAACATATTTATAAGCAATAAACGACAAATTAAATTATCTTGTTTCGACAGGTCGCGTTTTACTGAGGCTTTCTTTGAAAGTGTTTCAACGAAGGGTAATTTGTAAATGTTGGAATGCCAGGCCAAGGTCTGACCCTAATTTTTCGTCCCTTTTTGGGAGGAACGAGACCAGGACGGGCATAGACCTGCCTATTTCATTCCTATTTCTTACAGATAATCTGTGACAGATTGCGTGTGTTTTGGGGGTGTTTTGTTCACATGTAATCAAAAATTTCTAGAATCAGTCGAATATATGTATTATTGGCCGCCTGAAAAATTCCAATCTGGCATTGAGCAAACCGATTATAAAGCTGATATTTGGGCACTTGGTTTAACATTATGCGAACTTGTTTTTGGCGTTATCCCATTTTTATATGAAAATAACTGTCCATGCATTAAAGACATATCCGATTTAAATTGCAAGCTAAAAACTCTTGATGTGGATAAGCTTATAATGGAAATATTTAGTGTTAATTATTTTTCGGACAATTTGCGCGAGTTTGTTAGGCTTTGTTTGCTCCCAGTTGATAAAAGACCGAGATATAATGTGCTAATAAAAACAGCATTGTATCGTCGATATGAATTTTTTGGAGATGAAGATAAGATTTCAACATGCTTACATGATATTGAATTGAAAATTGAAAGATCATTATAAGAAAAATGTTATATAATGAATTCAGTGGCGGTATTAAAGGATCAGTTCTATCGGAAAAGTGCCATTTTTATTGATATTTGGAAAGTAGATGAAAAATGGGGCGCGTTTTTGTTTTTGTAGTAAATTCTGAATTTCTACCACTGTCTAGATGAATGCATGTGAAGTTGGATTTGAAAATTTGTGTATTACAGTGAAAACATGCACCTGAGTCGTGACAGTTAGTTAGTATCCTGAAAAAATCTGTATATTGAGAATAAAATAAGTCAAAATACTTGAATTTTTAGAAAAAAATAAAGCATTTGTTATAACTAATCAAGACGAATAAAATGGTACAAAAATTATCCAATTTGAAAAGTATTTTGGGTTATTGAAATGAAAAATTTTCCAAAAATTTCAAATGTTTTCGTTTCAATATCCCAAAACAATCTTCAACTTTGATAATTTTTGTGACAACTATTCATCTATACGAGATATTAAAAAAAAATTTTTTCAAAAGTTCAAGGATTTTGAATTATTTTCTTCTCAATATACAAATTTTTTTGTTTCCGAGGAAAACTAAGGGACTTCGTAAGACCATGAACTCATGCAAGAGCTATATAAGAGCGTGTTGTAACAGAATTTTCGTTATAATGCATAAAATTTCAAAACGCCAACGTATTCATTTATATTGACAACGGTAGCGATTCAGAATTTACTGAAAAACAAAAAATGTGCAGCAGTTGGATCTGGGTTAAAGATAAAGATTTATTAACATAAAGTCACACTTTTTTAGGGTTGCCAAAATTTTGAAATTTGCGCGGTGGTCACCCCCTTTTTTGCGATGGTCGTCATCCTTTTTGCGCGGTGGTCATCCCTTTTGGGCGGTGGTCACCCCCTTTTTGCGCGGTTGTCTTCATGTATTTTTACCCCTTTTTGTGCGGTACGGTCGCCACGGCGACCCTAAAAAAACTGTGCATAAAGTATATGTACAACAGCGTTGTATACGGACGTTCGCCGAACTGCCATTATATGCCCTGCTGAGTAAAGCTTCGCTTGGAGGCAGAGCCTGTGGCAGTCATCGGCTGCCACAAATGCTTCGTTTTTCATGAACTTTCCGAATATGGCAACTTTTTTCCCGACTGGTCCTTTAAGGAAGAGAGGAACGTGAACATTGCCCCCTCTCCCTCTAGGTAAATAGGAGGTCCTTAAATGGACTCTTGTTCTTGAGAGCATGAGCCCCTCCCCACTATTTATAGGCCGAAGAATTAAAAAAATATTCCTTTTTATGTTTAAAAATGGCATTTTTTGCACAAATTGCATTTTGGATAAAAAATGGATAAAAATTGCATTTTTAGGCAAAAACAGCAATTTTTTCGTTTACAGTCAAGGTTTCCTAGCTAGTGTCAAGGTTTCCTGGTCAAGGTTTCCTAGTGTCAAGGTTTCCCAACAATGTCAAGGTTTCCCGTATGTCACTAGCTAGGAAACCTTGACTGTAAACGTAGGCCTTAGGCTTAAGTCTATGACCTAGGCTTTAGGCTTAAGCCCTAGGCTTTCCGGGAAACCTTGTCACAACTGAGGAACCTTGACCTTTGGGAAACCTTGTCACGCAATGAATTTTTTACCATTTTGGTGAAAAAATGAATTTTGTATAAAAAATTGAAATTTTTGCCAAACAATCGCATTTTTTGGCACAATTAACTCCCGCTAATTTTTAAAAAATAGACCCCCCTTATCCACCTAGTCCCCCCCCCCCGAAATCGACCAAAGGCTGAAAACTAAAGAGTTCTTCATTATTGGCCTGCAGAAATCAAGTAAAAATAAAAATCATAAGGGTTCCCTTTAAAATTTTTGATGGAGCCAAAATTTTTTTCAAAAAATATCAATTTTTAAATCTTAACCTATTTTCAAACAAATTTTAAACTACTTCATTTAAAAACTCAATATTTCTCATGAAAAAAATCCCACCTAAAATTTCACTTCCAGTTGAAATCCCAACACCACCATTGAATGAATTAATAAAAACTTTTTTAAATAAATTATATTTTGATGTGTTTCTAATATTTAAAATAAATTTTCAAACATTATTTTAATTTTTTAATTTCATAAGATTCACAAAAAATCTTTTTCTTAGAACTTCATACAAATAATCTGTTCTAAAAATCAAACTTATAATTAAAAGTTGAAATCGGTTTTATTGAAATTGATATTGGGTTGTGCAATAAATTTCCAGCGTTTCAAATTTGCTTCAGATCATTGTGAAAATCTAGGGGGTCTTCTATGCCCAAACTAACATTTAAAAATGGATCCTTTATCGCGCGAAAAAATTTCATCAAGGTGATTTTAAAAAAATTTCGTCAAAATTATTTTGGGGTACCAAGGCCTCTCGTGCGAAAGCACCTAAAAAAACGCTTAACCTGATTCTGGGTTCCCTGAATAATGGAATACAAATTTTGTATTCCATTAGATATCCCCAAGGGTAAAAACCTCGATTTTTTACAATTTTTCCAAATCGTCTGAATTTTTATATTCGACGTTTTCTGGCATGGGAAACCCGAAACTGAAGAATTTTTTTGCTTTTGTTTTGGCAGCTAAGATATATAGGAACGCAGTTGATGCTCTAGTGGTTTCGCTATTAGAGCTCATGGACTAATACTATGTTTTCAGGTACGATTTATAAGGGATTGAGCTTCGGCTATTGCTAAGAATACACATGAATACGACGACCCCTCGAGATTCCTCCGATCAGTCTCCTGGTTTTATATGACTAATTCTGAGTTCAACCAAATTTCATCTTTAGGACTCCTTTCCACAAAATTGGAGAGATAATTTCATTGCCATAACACTTATTCATTACACCTGAGGTGGGTGTAATGAAGCGAAAATCAAACATTTTCGGATTTTTATGAGAAAACCGTCGATTTTTAGGTTTTTCTAGGCGAGGAATCGATTGCGCGCATTCCCAAACCGTGAAATCGCTTCCTTGATCCTGCTTCAGGGAATGGGGTGGGTGTAATGAAGCGAAAATCAAACATTTTCGGATTTTTATGAGAAAACCTTCGATTCTTAGGTTTTTCTAGGTGGGAATCGATTGCGCGCATTCTCGAACCTTGAAAACGCTTCCTCGACCCTAATTCAGGAAAGAAATCGGTGTATTAAAGCGAAAATCAATTTATTTACGCAAATACGTATCCTTTTCCTGAATCAGGATCAAGGAAGCGTTTTCACAATTTGGCAGTGCGAGCACTCGATTTTTCACCCTATTTTTACCCCTAGAAGGTCACTTTTCAAAAAAAAAATTTTTTTTGGAGAAAGGGCCCTAATTTGCATCCCCCTTTAAAGCTTCTGTCATAGTTATAGATTATATAACATGCAGGTAAATTATATAAATACAATTTTTAAAAAGAGACATACAAACCCGATCTAACCAATCTCGTTTACAAAAGTTTTATTCTTGTCACTAATGATTCATCTACCCAAAATACAGGACCCAATTTTTGTCAAAAAGATGGCTATCTACTCTTTTATTTCTATATCACTATTGCCAAAAGCACTAGGTTCTGAAGATAGACGACACTAGAGGGGGGGGGGGGCAGGGGCGAAAAGGTGGTACCACCCATCTATCACCCAATGCGATACTACCCATTTTTTGAAAAATAAAGATTATGTCGTTTACATGCATATGTGTTTTAACTGTTTTCCTTATGGCCTGCTAATTTTAGAGATTATAAGCGATAACATTGAGTCCTTTCAATCATCTAGACTGTATTTAATAATTATTTTCATTATTTTTTCTCATCTATTTCGAAAGAGAGTCTAACTGTCGCCCACAATTAAAAAAAATTTCAATATTTTCTTATCAGTTGCTTGTCAATTAACGAGTGGTTATTAAGGCTAAAAGAGCATTGCTTTGACTTGATCAATCAATATTCGTTCGTTGATTACATTTATTAAAAAAAGTAATTTCTTTGACATTTTGTGTTAATTTGCATCTTTATATCAAAAGTCCAACAGTTTGAGCTTAAGAAAGGATATGTCATCGATTCTTCCATTTCTAAAAAGTAAGTTTCATAGACTGTATTTAATACACAAAAACATTGTGTTCTAGAGTTCTTTATATTATCGAGTTCCGATGAAGATGTTTTGAAATACGTAAAGCTTTTGAACGATTCTCACGTCAATCAACTCAATTTTCCAATAAGCGACAAGAAATATCAGTTTAATTTAAGAGATCTACGGCGTGAAAAAGTCATTTGTGGGAATGATAATGCAATGGTCGTGCATTACATATTCCGTCCACTAAAATTTTCACTAGTTGCTAAAACTCTACACATTCCGAGAAATCAAAGAGAAGTTAACGAGGAACGATTAAAAATATTAATCGAAGAAGTGAAAATACTACGCAAAATTTCTCATGGTCCTAACATTACCGACTTCTATGGTTATGCTATAGATGAAGAAAAAATATGGATTTTTATGGAGCTTATGGAAGCGTCACTTGAAGATTTGTATAGATATTTTCATGAAAAAATATATCAAAAGGATATATTTTTAAAGAAAATTGTAATACCAGAGACTGTAGTCAGTGTTATTGCTATTCGTATATTAGACGCATTAGCGTTTTGCAAAGAACAAAGGGTAATGCATCGAGATGTAAAGCCAAGTAATGTGCTTGTAAACAAGAAAGGTGAAGTAAAACTTTGTGACTTTGGTCATGCAAAGATATTGGAATCGGGTAAACACCTTTAAACATTTTTACATTATTTTCTAGGATCCATGACAAGTTCGTTTAAATGCACATTGCAATATCTACCGCCAGAAAGATTACAAGATGACCAGCCTCTCTATGATGATCGGACTGATGTTTGGAGTTTAGGAATCACTTTAGTCGAGATTGTCAATGGAAATATTCCGTATAATGTTAAAGGACTTCGACCAAATGGAGATTACGCCAAAATAATGAATATCATTAAAAATGCAAACGGTGACGAAATTATGAGTCGCTGTTTTAGTGAAGATTATTCGGACGATTTACGCTATTTTGTTAATTCTTGCCTAAAAGAGTTAAACTCAAGATCAAGATGCCAAGAACTTATGGAAACGAATCTGTATAAATCGTCTGTCGCTAAAGATGACAATAAAAATACGATGGAGTTGTTTATGAAGATTTATTCGGTAATTAGATAGTTTATATATGCAGTGTGCAGCATATAGTGTAAGACTAACTTGTTTTGATCATATATCGAGTACCTTTAAGTATTTTTTGGTGCGGTTTTAGGTTATGATCAAGATAAAATAGAAGCAGAATCATAGAAAATTTCCATGAATTAACATGAAAATTTTTAACTTTAAAGTTTTGTAAAACAATTTTTTTGATCTTAGAAATATGCTAAAAATTTGTTTATTTGATATTCTGGTAGATCTTAAGCATCTTTAACAGATGCAAAAACGCCATATCTCTAGAATATCAAATAAAAATTTGTTAGCATATTTCTAAAATAAAAAAATTGATTTACAAAACTTTAAATTTAAAAATTTTCATGCTAATTTATACAAACTTCAATAATTTTTGATAATTCTGGTTCTATTTTACCTCGGCTATCACCTAAAGAATGACATAAAAAATACTTAAAGGTATTTGAGATGCGATCAAGTTAAGCTAGTCTTTCATTATTTGCCGCATTTTATATTTAAAAAATCATTATTCTAGGAATCTCTAAATATCGAGAAGAATCCTACCTCTGTATCTGCTTATTACAGGAGAGGAGATCTACAAAAAGAATTAGGAAATTGCAACGAAGCTATAGTGGATTATACAAAGGCCATTGAATTGGACCCTAATAATGCATATGCTTATTTCGTCAGAGGAAATGCACAAAAAAGCTTAGGAAATTACAACGAAGCTATAGCAGATTATACAAAGGCTATTAAATTGAATCCAACCAATAAAAATACTTATAACAACAGAGGAGTTACACAAGAACAATTAGGAAGACATAATGAAGCTATAGCAGATTATACAATGGCTATTGAATTGAATCCAACCAATGCAGATGCTTATTTCAATAAAGGAATTGCACAAAAACAATTAGGAAAATATAACGAAGCTATAGCAGATTACACAATGGCTATTGAATTGAATCCAACCAATGAAAATGCTTATAACAACAGAGGAGTTGCACAAGAACAATTAGGAAAATATAACGAAGCTATAGCAGATTATACAACGGCTATTGAATTGAATCCAACCAATGAAAATACTTATAACAACAGAGGAGTTGCACAAGAACAATTAGGAAGACATAACGAAGCTATAGCAGATTTTACAAAGGCTATTGAATTGAATCCAACCAATGCAGATGCTTATTTCAACAAAGGAGTTGCACAAGAACATTTAGGAAAATATAACGAAGCTATAGCAGATTATACAATGGCTATTGAATTGAATCCAACCAATGAAAATGCTTATAACAACAGAGGAGTTGCACAAGAACAATTAGGAAAGTATAACGAAGCTATAGAAGATTATACAACGGCTAGTGAATTGGACCCTAATAATGCATATGCTTATTTCAACAGAGGAAATGCACAAAAAAACTTAGGAAATTACAACGAAGCTATAGCAAATTATACAATGGCTGTTGAATTGGATTCAACCTATGCATATGCTTATTACAGGAGAGGAGATTTACAAAAAGAATTAAGAAATTACAATGAAGCTATAACAGATTATACAAAAGCTATTGAATTGGATCCTACCTCTGCATCTGTTTATTACAGCAGAGGAGATCTACAAAAAGAATTAGGAAATTACAACGAAGCTATAGCAAATTATACAATGACTATTGAATTGGATCCAACCTATGCATATGCTTATTACAGGAGAGGAGATCTACAAAAAGAATTAGGAAATTACAACGAAGCTATAGCAGATTATACAATGACTATTAAATTGGATCCTACCTCTGCATCTGCTTGTTACAGGAGAGGAGATCTACAAAAAGAATTAGGAAATTACAACGAAGCTATAGCAAATTATACAATGGCTATTGAATTGGACCCTAATAATGCATATGCTTATTTCGTCAGAGGAAATGCACAAAAAAACTTAGGAAATTACAACGAAGCTATAGCAGATTATACAAAGGCTATTAAATTGAATCCAACCAATAAAAATGCTTATAGCAACAGAAGAGTTGCACAAGAACAATTAGGAAGACATAACGAAGCTATAGCAGATTTTACAAAGGCTATTGAATTGAATCCGACCAATGCAAATAACAAAAGAGGAATTGCACAAAAACAATTAAGAAATATAACGAAGCTATAGCAGATTATTCCAAGGCTATTGAGTTCGAATTCTCGAGATATCGTCTCTTAACTACAAGCTTACATTTACAGAAGGATTTTCTGAACTTAGTGCCAAATTTATAAATACAATCAACAAATTAGCTAGTAAAATATAAAATTTTTATTAAAAATCATCTTAGACAAATTTTATAAAAGGGCAATCTACTATGGAGTATTACTTATAAGGAGTATTGAAAAGTATTATACATTTATCTCTCAAACGCCTATCCTTTGGATTATAAAAAGTATTTAATGATAAGACAACCTTTTTCTTTGTTTATACAGAAATTTTTTATTCTTTGAACGTAGAATACAGTTGCGGGCAAAAGTCTTTGCGCCCCCCTTGATTTTAGTGTAAAATCGACATTTTCAAGGTGCTATATCTCGATGAAGATAAATC
>JAQGCO010000209.1:0-12580 GCA_034700925.1 Acrobeloides cf. buchneri Gr-Nem-00862
CAGTGGGCTTATAGAGATGCTGCTAAAATTATGAGTGGAAAGTAAGATATTGGGTCGTTCGGAAAATAACCGGCTTTGTAGATTCAACCGTATCGTTATAAAAATGACTCCTCTGGGGTTTTCCTATGCGGGGAATCTATTGCGCACATTGATGAAGCGTGAAATGGTCTGTGTATTGAAACGAAAACCTGAATTTGAATTCCTGAAGGAATTTTTGAAAAGTTCTATCACCAATCGATATAGCGCATCGAAAAACGGTAGTACTCCAATTTTCGTGAAAAACATATTCTTCTACCGTTTTTCGACGCGCTCTATCGATTGGCGATGGAATTTTTTAAAAATTCCTTCAAGAATTCAAATTCAGGTTTTCGTTTCAATACACAGATCATTTCATGTTTCAGCAGAGTGCGCCCCCGCATAGAACCCCCCCCCCCCCCCGAGGAGTCATTTTTATAACAATACGATTGAATTTGCAAAAGCCGGTTATTTTCCGAACGCCGCTCCATATAGTGACACCCACTATTCAAGAAAGACCACGCAGGGATGCTTCTTGGCCGTAAAATTTGTAAACGTCATCAAAAATCAGGATTAAAATTGTGTGGATATATAGGGCAACTTTAAAAAGAATTATTTAAAAATCTTTTAAACAAATTTTCCCGCCAAGGAGCATCCCTGCGTGGTCTTTCCTGAATGGTAGGTATCCACTATATGGAGCGCCGACTGTAAAACAATTTTATAGTTTCATTGACTTGAACAAAATCGCACTTCATGAAATTGGTCACCATCTTGGCATTCCTGATGACTACGGCCGTTGGGGTTCAGTTATGCACACCGATTTTAAGCCCTATTATGATAAGCTTGGAAATTATATTAGACCAATCTTAGGACCTGATGATATTGAGAATGCTCAACGGCTATATGGTATGAAAATTAACTGGTCTTAAATTTTTTTTAAACTTTTTTAGGAGTTCGAAATGTAGTTGGAGAACCTTTTAGGAAATCTTAAATCTCATTTCAAAAAATGTAAGTTGTGTATATGTATATAGAATATATTTGCTTTATGTAAATTTTGATGCCAATAAAAATTATATGTAATATTAAATTTTTCAAAGAATATTCATGAATTGTTGTTGAAAATGGCAAATTTTGGACATTTTTGGGTAAAAACATAAGAGGGGACATTAGGAAAATTTTTCCGAGACGGGGGGCAATTTCCCCCTTTAAATACGCCCTGCCAAGATACATGTCGCTGAAATAACAATTCCTGTCTCTGTATCATACGCGGGCAAGGGGGGGGAGCCTCCCCCCCCCAACCGACTCACTCATCGGCCCAAAATTAGGGGGGGACCCTCTCATTCATCGCCCAAAATTAGGGGGGACCCATCACTTATCGGCCCAAAATTAGGGGGACCCGTCACTCATCGGCCCAAAATTAGGAGGGACCCTCTCACTCGGGCGGACAAAGTCCAAGTACCCCCCCTCCCCCAGCGCGTCGACCAAAAAAAAAAAAGGTCGCCAACTTAGCCGGGGGGACCCTCTCATCGGACGCTCCCTCCCCCCCCATGTATGCTCTGTATATATGGATTTGTAAGAGTTGAAAATCTAATGTCAATTTTTTATACACATTTATTCAGCAATAAAAAATAATCAAGTGACAAAATACAATATTTTTGTAGGAAATAAATATATAAATAGCATATAAACCAGTACGGTATAATTAAAACAAGTAACATAATAGCGTAGCTCATAAGATTCATAAATTGACTGGTTCATTTTCGTTCATCTGGTGTATATGACGGGCTTGATGGACTGTATTGTGGACTCGATGGCGTGTACTGAAAATTTAGAGATAAAAATTGAAAGTTGCAATTTTATTTCGATTATACCTGTGGTGATGATGGACTATATTGAGGCGAAGTTGGTGAATATTGAGGACTTGCCGGAGAATACACCGGTGATGATGGAGAATAAGCTGGGCTGCCCGGTGAATACTAAAATATTATTTTAAAGTTACAAATATGATTAGGAATGGCTTACAGTGGGTGACGCCGGACTAGCCATTGGAGAGTTCGGACTGTATTGTGGTGACGCCGGTGAATACTAAAATTAATAGTTTAAGTGGTTATAAAAGTCTTTCGAAATTATATGCAACAGTATGAATTAAACAAATAAACACAATAAATTCATGGCCTACACGACTACTATTCAAATTTTTTCACCTGTGGCGAGCTTGGCGAATACTGCGGCGATGACGGCGAATATTGTGGACTGGTAGGTGAGTATTGCGGTGACGATGGCGAATACTGCGGACTTGTTGGTGAATATTGCGGTGAGGAAGGAGAATATTGAGGACTCGTCGGTGAATATTGCGGTGACGATGGAGAATACTAAAAAATTTTTTCAAAGTTTTTGCCAAAAAAGTTCCTTTAATACCTCCCTTAAATTTTAAAGAAAGTAGGTCTAAATTTTTGTATCTCTAAAAATTGGTTCTTTAAATTTTTAGATTCCAAAAATTTGTTAAGTAAACTTTTCCTTAAATTTTTAAAGGCCAAAATTTGGGTCCCTTAATTTTCGAAGCTCCAAAAATTGGTTATTCAAATTTTTGAAGTTCCTTGTAGACAATAAACCAGCACCACTCACCTGTGGGCTAGTCGGCGAGTACTGTGGACTTGTTGGCGAATATTGCGGCGACGTCGGACTATAAGTTGGGCTCGTCGGCGAATAAGTCGGGCTTGTTGGTGAATACGTCGGACTCGTTGGTGAATAAGCCGGTGAAGTCGGCGAATACTGAGGACTTGTAGGCGAATAACTTGGTGAAGTTGGCGAATACGATGGAGACGTTGGCGAATAGCGCGGACTAGTTGGGGAATATCGTGGCGATGTCGGAGAATAGCCTTGTCCACCAGCAGCTGGCGAGGTCGGTGAATAGCTTGGCGACGTTGGAGAATAGCTAGGTGATGTCGGAGAGTAGCTTGGTGACGTCGGCGAATAACTTGGCGAAGTTGGAGAGTAAGATGGTGACGTCGGTGAGTACGATGGAGACGTCGGTGAATATGATGGACTTGTTGGAGAATAAGCTAAAAATGAAATTGTAAAACGAAAATTTCATTTTTGAACAAAGTTGAGCAACAAATCTAATATTGACAAAATCTTGGATCCATTTTTTGTGTACTAAAATCTTTTTAGATACAAATTTGGCCAGATTTTAGAGCAAAATTGAATTTTGAGAAAAAATTGAATTTTATTCAAATTTGATTTTTTTTAAATAATATTCTTATCCATCTTACTTGGTGAAGCTGGACTGTAATTCGGCGAATAACTCGGCGACGTTGGTGAATAAATCGGACTAGTTGGAGAATATCTTGGACTGACTGGACTTGGCGCAAAACCAGGACTTTCAGCGCCTCGCGGTGAGAAACCCGGTGACATTCCACCCATAGAGCCAGGCGAGGCAGCACCACGAGGACTCCATGCATCACTAAACGATGCTGGCGAGAATCCACCTTCACCAGCAGGCGAAAATGCAGCACCCGGAGTCATTCCTGCACCAATTGGACTCCACTCTCCACCATATGCTGGAGTAACACCAGAAACCCATGGAGTTGCAGATGGACTCATTGACGAGCTAGCCGGAGACGACAAATGATCACCATAGAACATTCCGTGGCCAAGGTTCATTCCAGCCACATTCGCTTGAATTTCCATGCCTAATTTGCATTTTTCAGAATCCAACACCAAATCGAAACAGCCTGTGCCGGCTTTTGCCAATTGCCCGAGCATAATGTTTTCAGAAACGCCTTTCACCGGGTCCGTTTCTGCATGTACTGCGGCTTCCATGAGGATATCTACTGTTTCTTCGAAGGAGCAACGCATTAGAGCACCGACTTCTTGACGATTGATTCCATGTCTAGTAATAGCCATTAAGTGCCCTAAAAAAGCGAAATAAGATTAAGTTTTCTCTTATTTTAAAAAGAAATAGGGTAGTCAGTAGCGTATAGGATTTATTTCGGGGGGGGGGGAGAGCAAAAAATAACGTTGAATAACCCAAGGCGATTTTTTTCCTATATCTATGAAAAATCGACATACTTTCGACAAAATTGTGCCCCAGGAGGTTATCAACAATTTAAAAAATAGAAGGATGGGATTGTTAAAGTTAAATAGTATCAAATTTATTTTTCTGATTTTTTACAAGGATCAGAGCCGATTTAAAATCTTGTGCCTTCATGTGGCAGTCGAGTCCAAATATCCACCTTGAAATAGAACATTTCAAGGCAAGACTCGACCATAATCCGCCACTGGCACCTTCATTGAATGGATTATAGAATCATCATTTCCTTGTGTATTAGGAAAAATAATTTTAGATAAATGGAAGTCGAACACACTATCGCAAAATATCAAAACCGCCACTTGGTTCTGAGTAAAGGGAATTTGATTTGTTTATATCATATAAACAAAAATATGCGTTTACTATTTTGGGTTTGTTTATATCATATAAACATTTGATTTGTTTATATCATATAAACAAAAATATGCGTTTACTATTTTGGGTAAAAAATTAGCTAAAATATCAATTTTGAGCTTTTTAAAATAAATGATAATTTTTTAAATCATTGACAAGTTCTCCAAATGTCTGATTTTGTAATCGGGGGCTTTTTGGCAAGGGAAACACGAAACAGAAGGAATTTTTTGAACCACTGAAAGGCACACTACGAGTGGAATAACCGCAAAACAGTCTTTTCTTTGTAAGCTAATTTTGACTGTATTCCCGAGATCTATGGCAAAAAATAGCGGCGAATTGATCAGCGCTTAGAAAAGAAAAATCCTAGGAAGGTAGGAAATTTTGTCAATCTACTTCTATAGCGAAATATCAACATTTTAAACAAGATTAAATCTCGAAAAACTTTTTTGAAAAAGTCTCGATATTGAAAAAAAACATGAATCACGCTCAAAAAGAATGATTGGATCGTATTCAGCATACCTTCTTTTCTATTACTGAAACCTTTTTATCGAAAACGATCAAAAATGACGATTTTAGGTGTATTTTATGGGTGATATTACTTATGCAACGACCCAATATATAAAACCAGAAAATTGACAATATAGGCCCCAAAGTTACTATTCACTTATTGCTCACCTTTAGCTGTCATAACATCACAAAGTAAAGCCAAATGTCTATAGTTGACATAAGAACCATCAAAACTGATAACTTGGTTCATTTCTCGTTCAATAGACTTTCGAACTGCCTCAATTCCCAATACTTCAAAGATTTCACAAATGTCGTTACTGGTAGTTCGTACTGGGTCAACATTTAGCTCGCTAAGTACCTAAAAATTTAAAATAGTAAAGCGTCTCCTGTAATAAATCATGGGGTAAAAAAATCGAATTTTCAAGAAATTTTCGGCAGGGGAAAAACGATGGTGATATTTTAAAAATGTTAAACGTCGTTTCCAAAAAATTATAAAAAGATATCCTTGCTTTAAGCCTTTTTCAATCACATAAAAATCAAATGCATACTTTCAAAAGTGCTGTTCCATCAGTTTCCAACATCCATTCAGAAACCATTCGAAATGAGCCATCTTGAGTAATTTCTACTCGTTTCTTATCATCGGTATTTGGCTTGTGCATATAAACTTTGGATATTGCTTCGATACCCTAGAAAATTTGCAATTTTTGAAATCGCAAAATTTCCTTACTTGGAGAGTCAAATCGCTAAGCATATTCGATTCAATGCATTTTAAGAAAGTGTCATCTTCCATTTTATCGACTTGTTCCTAGAAAAATGTACTCTAAGCGCATAAAAATGAATTTTTTAAAGCTAAAACTGAATCCATATAAATTATATACAAAGTTACCAAAATAATTAATTTTTAGTTTCAATTTCAGTAAAAATAAATATTAATCTTAAAATATGAAGCATATTAGCAAAAAAATACCTCGCTATCTTTATCCGTAGCCGAATTAGTTAAACGAATATGGAAGACTAGTTTATCCGCATTGTCATCCGTATAAATCACATGCAAGTCATCTCCAAATCCTTTGTGAACCTTTTCAGCTATAGCTTCCATAGTCAATTTCTTATCAGTCATTCTGAAAATTTCAATTTTATTACTTTGACAGCATCAAATTTCATCAAACCTTTTACGATCAAGTTCTAAACGTAGCAGCCAAGGGCTGGCATTGGCCGGGTCAAAATCTGGCATTTCATAGAAAATCTGCACCCATTCTTGATCTTCTTCAATACATGTGTTCCTTGGATCGGGATCATAGTAAATGGCCGTGTTAGCAGTGACTTTTCGCAATGTACAATGTTCCAACTTGCACAGCACATCTTTGGCTCGTTCTGCGTCTTTTGATGCTGCTCCCTGTAAAATATATGGTAAAAAAGTATAATTTCTATTTCAAAAACTAAATGAATTAGAAAAAGAGATCAAGTAATTGAACAAGTAAAATCAAAATAACATTGAAAATTGTCTATACTATTGCTTTAAATATAGAGTAGTGTAGCCACTGAAGTAGCTGCTTTAAGGCCCGGCCCCACAAACCCCTCCAAGAGCAAAAAATAAGAGCCCCTTTATTTTTTTGCCCTAAATTTTTGTAACATTTTTTAAAAACATAATGGCCCCTTCATTATAATTTTTCAATTTACATAAATTTTTAATCCACAATTTAAAAAAGATAAATATTTTTGACATTAAAAATTTTAACAAGGATCAGAGCCGATTTAAAATCTTGTGCCTTCATGTGGCAGTCGAGTCCAAATATCCACCTTGAAATAGAACATTTCAAGGCAAGACTCGACCATAATCCGCCACTGGCACCTTCATTGAATGGATTATAGAATCATCATTTCCTTGTGTATTAGGAAAAATAATTTTAGACAAATAGGAGTCGATTCATGATATCATTGAGCTCAAGAATAGGCGTTTGCTATTTTTTGGGTAAAAAAATTAGATAAAATATCAATTTTGAGCTTTTTGAACAAAAATGCTAATTTTTTTAATTCACGTGACAATCCTTTTTTCAAAAAAATATAACACGCTTTTGTATCAATTTTATAATTTTTCCTGCGCTCATCCAAAAATTCTTGTTCCCCATACCTGAAAACCCCGTGTACAAAAAATCAGCCGATTTGGAGAAATTTCGATTTTTCCACTTTGGTCCAAGGGGTAAAAAATATGAAAAAATTTTTCACCAAAATTCACAAAAGTGGTGTCAAACGTCTTAGAATTATGCCCTAATAACGATGACATATCGTGTTAATCACATCTTCAAAAGCTAGTTCGGAAATACACACGCACGCTAAACGTTTTAAGATAAAAAATGAAAACAGGGATATAATCAAAGCAGAAAAACAAAAATGAGACACAAAGACAAGCGAATATTTATCATAAATGCAAATTAAGCACCTGCAAGAAAACTGTCAGCGAAGGTGTCTTAGGTTTCTTCGACACGTTAATAATCTCCTTCAATCGAGGTACACCAAGGGTGACATTCTTTGCCGATACACCGGCGTAGTGGAAAGTATTTAACGTCATTTGAGTGGCCGGTTCTCCCAACGACTGTGCGGCCAATGCGCCAACCATTTCACCGGGCTGTGCAATAGCTTGATTAAAGCGGGTTTCAATTTCACCAAGAATCCATTCATAGGCTTCCGCGTTCAACTTGTGCACTTTGGCTACTTGTTTCGAGCAAAAGGTTGATCTTAAAATAATATAAAAATCTTTTTTAATTCGATAAATTTTGATTCATAAGAAACTTTTGAGATAATGATAACGATTTTAAATCCAAATAACTTTTTTGCCAATCATATACCTCAACAAAATATTCATCAATAATGTAGCATTATGTTGTGCCTGCTTGCTAATCCGGTCTTCACCGCTGACAATAATCAATTTTTTTTTCAGGTCTCTAACGCCCTCTATAACTCGAACGGGGCTCAAATCAACGGATTTTCTCAAATCGACATGGAATATTTTCTGTGCATTCCAGATAAGGCGTTTTAAATTGCATGGAAGATGAACTTTGGCATCACCTTTTGGGAAAATCTTGCGTAAAATGCGACGATCTTCTTCTAGCTGTTGCCACTCAGATTCAACTTCTCGGAGTGCTTCGGCTGAGCCCTAAAAACTTAGTTTTGCCAAAAAAAATTTCGAAAAACATAAGGAAAACAAAGGTAAAATTTTGAAAATTTTTCAAGACCGCACCCCCTCCCACTCCGTGGGTCTGGTTACGCCACTGAAAGTACATCGACGGGAAAAATATTTTCAAATTAAGCACAACAATAAACATACCAAAAGTTCTCTAACAGTGCTATCCGTATATAAACGTCGCAGCTCTCTTTCATCAGTCAAATCCAACTTAAACTGCTTTTCAAAAAGCGCATTATTCGGCTTCATTGTTGGCATAGTTTGGCCTTCGACCCACATACCATCCAGTCCGTCTTCACCATAACGAAGTTGGACCTAAAAAAACAAGCAATTATAATCTCTTACTGGAAACATACCATTTGACCAACAGAATTTCGCACAGTGCCATCATAATTCACCATTACACTTTCCATAGCTTTGATTAAACGACGTTGAATGTATCCAGTTTCAGCAGTTTTGACGGCGGTATCGATAAGACCTTCACGGCCACCCATAGCGTGGAAGAAAAATTCAGCTGGTGTCAAACCGGCGAGATAAGAGTTTTCGACAAAGCCACGTGATTCTGAAAAAATTGAAATAAAAACAATGAGTAATTTTTTTTAAGTTCCTCAAAAGCACAATAACAAGTTTTTCAAAATCATACCTGGTCCATAATCGTCTTTAATAAAATGCGGTAATGTACGGTGCCTGAAACCAAAGGGAATACGTTTGCCTTCAACATTTTGCTGCCCAACACAAGCAATGACCTAAAAAATTAATTTTTTCAGTAAAAAATGGGTTTAAGAATAAATTTTGAGTCCAAATGAGCATTTTGTTAGCAAAACACCACTTTTTATATCAAAATAACCATTTTATAAAAACAAAAATTCCAAAATCTCCACCTGTGAAATATTAATCTTCGACCCTTTCGATCCAGCTACGACCATAGCCTTAAAGTTATTGAATTCAGAAAGAGACTTTTGCGCAGCTGATCCAGTTCGATCACGAGCGTCGTTTAGAATGCGGTTGACGGTATTTTCAAAGGTCTGACGAAGGGAATTTCCAGGAGTTTGTTCAAGATCATCATTGTGTGCTTTTTCAATCACATCAATAACATCTTGTTTAGCTTTTCGAATAGTTTCTTGGATGTCTTTATATGTAGATTGGTCAGCAATGGTATCACCTAAAAATAAGATGTAAAATGAGCACGATTTTTAAAATCTACGGCTAAAAATACCATAAGAGGGCATCATCAACAATTTAAAAAATAGAAAAAGGATGGACTGTTAAAGTTGAATAGATCAAATTTATTTTTCTGATTTTTTACAAGGATCAGAGCCGATTTAAAATCTTGTGCCTTCATGTGGCAGTCGAGTCCAAATATCCACCTTGAAATAGAACATTTCAAGGCAAGACTCGACCATAATCCGCCACTGGCACCTTCATTGAATGGATTATAGAATCATCATTTCCTTGTTTGTTGGCGAATTAAAACGGAAATTCGAAGCTGAGAAAATTGTGGATTTTTTTTTTGAAAAATCATAAGAGGGTCCATTAGGTTTTTAGAAAAAATTTTGGGCCAAAACATAAGGAGGAACCATTAAAAAATTTTCATTTTTCGGAGGAGGGCCAATCCCCCCCCCGACACTGCTTAGGATATTTTTAAGCCAAATTTTGCAACTTAAATTTTTTTTTCCACATTTTATATACTTAAAAAAAATTTTTGACCACGAATAATATACTAACCAATTCCAATAGTGTGTCCTTCAGCAATAAGCCATTGATTTACAACCTTCTGAATATGGGAATAAAAACCGGCGGCAATTTCATGCCCAAGCTCCAAAGTAATCACATGGAGCAAATTTCCAGCTGATCGACCAACCGTCCTTGAACAAATAATGCCGGATAACAATTCGCCATTTTCAATAAGAACTTTCGTATCTCCAGGAGAAATCCATTTATATGGTCCATTGTCTTCGTCATCTGGATGAGTAGAATGGGTTCTTTCTACATTTACATTTCCTGAAATTTGAAAAAGTAGATAAGACAAAAATAGATCCACTCTGTTCCGTATTTAAGTGAGGGGGAGGAAAAAATCCTAGATACACCACTGCCCATATAGAAACCTTGGATATAAAAATTCAGTCAAATTGGAGAAAATTTTGAAAATTCGAGTTTTTTAATTGAAATTTGAGTGAAAATTTTATTTACAAAATTCGGAACAATTTTTCCAATTCGACTGAATTTTTATTTCCAGGATTTTCTATATGGAAAATCTGAATCTAAAGAATTTTTTGATTTTGACCCAAGAAGTGGTGAAAATCTGCCGTTGAAATGTACGGTTTTTCGTTGTAAAAAGTCATAGAACCCACAATTTAAGTCAAAAATCAACTTTTCACATTTTAAAATCAAGATTTGAACTTTTTTCAACACACCTGGGATAATCAGCGTAAATATCTGCTTTCCAGTCCATAATGGTTTCGGTTTCAAAATAGCTGGTTGCGGAATTTTGCCATCCCACGTTGGCAGAGCCATTAATAAGTCCATCACTCTGGGTAATTCAATAAATACGTCTCGTTTCGTCATCATTCTAACAGCAGTCAAAGTGTCTTGAACAATACCCATAACTGGTTTATTGGCTTGTGGAGTGATGAGTTGTCGAGGCACCATAGCAATTTCTGCGATTTCGGCTCTCGTTTCAAGGGTTTGCGGTAAATGCAAGTTCATTTCGTCGCCATCAAAATCAGCGTTATATGGTGTGGTGACAGAGAGGTTCATTCGGAAAGTTGACCATGGAAGGACCTATAAAAAATTTAAATCTCAAAAATACATAACTATTTAATATTTGAGAAAAAATTTAGGATATCATTTTGCCACAGCAGCTCAAAAAGTGCTGTATCCAAATTTTAGAGCTCAAGAAATACCGTTAATTTTTTAAAGGACTAAAAACTACCTTAACACGATGGCCCATCATTGACATTTTATGCAAGGTCGGTTGTCGATTGAATACAATAATATCGCCATCTCTCATGTGTCTTTCAACTCTAAAAATGTCCAAATAAAAAATTTCGATTACAGAAAAAAATACTTGTAGCCAGGCTGGAGATGCAAATCAGCTGCTCTGGGATGAAATCTTAAATCAACACGGGCGCCGTTATCCCGAATAATATATTTGGCACCAGGGTACTGCATATCTCCTCGATTTACCAATTCTTGAAGCCTAAAAATAAATGATTAAAAATTAGCTCCTAAATTTCAGATAAGATAAAAATAAGCAATAAAATTAATTATAAATATTTTATTTTAAAGTGCAAAAATCAACTCATATAATATTTGATGGATAAAAAAGGCTATCCACAAATACCTACTTGTCGATATTAAACGGCGTGACAATTTCCGGAAATGTTAAATTCTGAGCAATCGTTCTTGGCACACCAACAGTATCAATCGGTAAATTCGGATCAGGCGTAATCACAGTACGCGCCGAAAAATCGACACGTTTTCCCATGAGATTCCCACGAATTCGGCCTTCTTTTCCTTTCAATCGTTGCTTTATTGACTTCAATGGGCGCCCACTCTTTTGAGTTGCCTTAAAAAATTAGGTATAAAATATAAACGTAAAATGATACCCTAGGTAAACCAGGAAGTTCATTATCGACCATGGTGGCTACGTGAAATTGCAAAAGCTTGATATCTTCAGCGAGAACATGTGCTGCTGCTCCATTTGCTTCGTTTCTGCAAAATAAATTTGATTAGAATTTTATTGAAAGAATAGGTTTCAACTTTCATTCTCCTATTTTTATACTTAAAATTGTTGGTAAAATCTTAAGCATAAAAGTTACAGAACTCAAAAAACCATTTTTGTGCAAAAACGATTTTAATTCATTTTTCAAAAATTTTTATATTTAGCATAATCATAAATGCAAAATTTTAAACAAAAGTTAAATCCCACTTTGAGCTCAAAATTCAAATTTTCATGTTTTTTGGGTTCAAAAATTGAATTTTTCTAAATTTATATTTTAGCGATCTCAGAAACGGTGCTCTCATTGAAAATCGAACGGTAATTCCATGTGACTCATCACTGATCGCTTTTCAACAAAAAAATAAAACAAAATTATTTGGAAAATAGTTTATCACCTTTTAAGTTGGTTGTTCGTTTTGACAATATCCGAAAGTTTGTGAGTCAAGTCATCTTGATTTCGAGCTGAACCAAATGTAACAACGGCTGGTCGAACGACCAGTGGTGGAACTGGTATAACTTGAGCAATCATCCAATCAGGACGAGACCAGCGTGGATCAAAACCTAAAAAATAGTACAAGGTGGTGCAAAAAAAACCGCAATTTTGAAACTTTTGAGGGCCATTTTTTCAAAAAAAATTTTTTCTAAAAACATCATTTCTAGGGGTAAAAATAGCTGAAAAACACGATTCCGGTGTCAAAAAAATTTTTTGACC
>JAQGCO010000210.1:0-12574 GCA_034700925.1 Acrobeloides cf. buchneri Gr-Nem-00862
GACAACGAGACCGACAATAGTCTAAAAAGCTGCCGAAAGTCAAAAAATTTTTGATGGATTTTCATTTAAAAAGAATTGTGAAGTAAAAATTTGGGAGGGGGTATGAAAAAGCAAAAAATTGTAGATTTTGAACATGACCCTGATTCAAGGAAGACAGTGGGTTTAGTGAAACGAAAATGTAACTAATTCAAATTTTAGCCGGAAACCGGCTGTCTAGGGGGATCTTTTGCGCGCATTTCCGAGACATGAAAATGCTACCATGATCCTATTCAGGCAAAATGGGTAATAGATCTTGAGAAAAAATTCAAATTTTTGCAAAAATTTCGATTTTAAGCAAAAATTCGATTTTTGAACAAAATTTGATTTTTGAGCAAAAATTACTATCATGATCCTGATTCAGGCAAAATGGGTAATAGACCCCATTCGCATTTTTGGTCGCTGATCCCATCCCTTACCCTACATATGATATCACATGAATACCGTATGTCCACAATAGATAGAAAATATGTAATAGTCTTTATAGAACACGTAGGCTTTCATTCGCATATAGGCTAAGGATGTTAGAACAATAGACTGAGGTGATCCCTACTTTTTATAAATAAAATTCTCAGGAAATCTTATAGTGGAAAACATCTCGTGCAACACAACATATATAGAATTTCAAAAAGTTTGCTGCATCCTTATTATGAATTTTTGATCTTTTGCAAAAATTTTATTTTTAACCGCTTTTTCCATTATGATACTTTTGAAAGATTGCTCGCAAAATTGTTGCACTTTAGCATAAGCTACAGATTGATTAAATATAAAATGCTTATAGTAACACAAGTAAGGAATGTGGTTAGTCACACAGTGACGTAGTTAGTCTGGAAAAATATAGTCCGTTTCCGCGCCACAGACAAACTTTTAGACACACAATAGTCAAATGGTTAGGGCCCGAGAAGGCAAAGTAACAGGAAGAACTGAACTTTGAACAAGCCGAAGAGACGGCAGACTTAATGACAGCCGAAATAATGACAGACTTCATGGAATTTGAATACTTACTAGATGAAGAAGCAGCAGTCGAACATTAATTCATTTTTGTATCATTATTTGTTGTGTTAATTACCTGCTGATTTTGGATACTTTAGATTTTGTATACAAGAAGACCCACCCCTAGTTCATGATGAAGAAACAGTGGAAATGATGAACCTCGAAAGCTGAAGAGCTGAACTTTGTACAAGTCGAAGAGACGGCAGATGTGATGACAGCTGAAGTGAAAGCAGACTTCATGGAATTTGAATACTTACTAGATGAAGAAGCAGACATTGAAAATTAATTCATTTTTATATAATTATTTGTTTTGTTAATTACCTGCTGAATGTTTTATTTATTATTGTTTGGAAATAAATATATGTAAGTAATATGAAATTGGGCAAAAGTTTTTGGACCCGACCGAGACTCGAACCCGGACCAGGCTATAGTCCAAGTGCACTACCATTGTGCTACCGAGACCTACAACTGATGCCCGTTAATTGGTCAATACTTGATGGTGTATTTTTCCACTACTCACACTGTGATTAACACCTGTGTGCCATCCGACCAATTCACGGTACAAGACTGACGTAGGGATTACCCATAGGTGATAGCTCTCATTTTGGAGCTCGGATTATTACCACGACGAGAACGTCAAAAGTCTTGAGCTAGTAATATTTTCTGAATCGAGTGATGACACCGATTATGAACATTGAAGTTTCAATGAGAGCCTTTGAAACAATTCTAACCATACATGGATAGGAGGTCGTAATTACGACATCCTCTCGCGCCGCGAAATCCCGAAAAATGGGGGGGGGGAGCGGCAGAGGGTCTAAGGCCGAAAAAAACGTAAGGGTCCCTTATTTGAAAAAATAGGGTATTTTTTATCAAAAATTTAACATTTGTTACAAAAAATGCCCTATTTTTTCAATTAAAATATCAAATTTTGCGTTTTAGGGGAGAGAGGAGCGCCGAAAGGCAAAAATTTCCTTTAGAGAAGGGCGCCGCATGAGGGGGTGTTACGTCCCCTTATTCATCTTCATCTCCCTTATCCATCCCTATCCATATCCATTCATCTCCCCTATCCATCCCTGATCCCTATCCATCTCCCCCTATCCATTCTAACTGGCTGTTCTGGTGGAATTTCTTCCAAACTTCAAATTCGAAACTACCTTAAGTCATTTGAATTTATAATAAAACCTATGTTGGTACTACCTTGACATCTTGGTACTACTTTGACCTTGACCCCAGCCTGATAAAAGATAGTACCGGTCAGTGGCACAAAGGGGAAGCTTCCCCCCCCCCAAATCTGAAAAAATTTTCCTAATGGTCCCCCCTTATATCTTTGCCCGATAATTTTTTTCTATAGTACTTCCCCCCCCCAACCGAACCCCACTTTGCGCCGCTGGTACCGGTACTACCTTGTCACTCAATGGTACCGACTGTTCTTCTTACTTTGCCTATATCATCACTTTCTATTGTTTCCATTTTATACATAAACATCTGACGTATTAGTAATCCTTCTCATTTCTTCCCATTCTTTGGTGTGGGCAATCAGTGAGATCGAAGAGATAGCTATAATTCCTTTATTTATCTGTAGTTAGTATTAATTCCTGCTCTAGTTATTATTTATTCTTGCTGTCATAATCTTCTTCCGATTGAAAATCGAGCCTATTCAATTTAGCTTTTTCTTTTTTTCTTTTTAAATTTTATGTCACTACGGCTATTGTTTTAACACGAAGCCGGGGATTTAAGTTGTCGTAATAACGGATGGGCTTAAGTCTATCAACATAAGAAAGTGTTCAAAGGGAAGTTTATAATCGGGAAAAGATTTTTTTATTATAAGGTGTCCCAAAAGATGGCAATTTTGCGATTTTTCAAGTTTTTCAGTTTTACCAAAATAACCCTATAGGGGTTTTTCTATGCGAGAAATCGATTGCATGCATTTCCGAACCTTGAAAACGCTTCCTTGACCCTGTATTAGCCTTCAATTCACTCATCTTTTCTCTGAGTCAGAGCCATGGAATCGTTTTCAAGGTTTGGCAATGCGGGCAATCGATTCCTCGCATAGACAACCCATATAAGGTTATTTTGGTAAAAATTTGAAAAAATCCCGAGGACAAGCTGGGCCCAACAAAGTCAAGTTAGTCCCGTGGACAAGTTAGTTCTGGAGTGACAAGTTAGTCCCAATGATGACAAGTTAGTCCTGCTATGTACGGGGATAGTCAAAACGGGGGGGGGCTTTTTACACTCACACCATGGGTAAAAAATTGTGATATGTTTGATCGAAATCGAAAAAAAGTTCATACCCCTTTCTTTTAGGTTTGGGCTTAGGCTTAGTCTTGGATTTAGGCTTAGGCTTAGATTTAGGCTTGAGCTTGGGCTTTGTATGTTTTTGTCGGCCTATATTTTTGAGTCAGAACTTTTTACGAACCCTGTATATCTAAAACGGATCTAGACCAAACTAGATTTATTCATATTTTCTCAGTTTGTCATGTTTCTCAGAATCGTAACTTGTATTCCATTCTTAAGCATCAAACGTACTTATTGACGTTGCTTTCCGACTAGGAACTTAGACTCGAGGGCGTTTCCGGAGGCGGAAATCCGCTCGAGAAGTGATATATCCTTTTATTGTTCTCATTCTGATTATTGTTTAAAACAATAAGCCAAAGACAAAGGTCTAATCCAGCCCTTCCTGTTGTCCTTACAATTTCAATCCCGGTTCTCCGACGTTGATTCCGACATTGTATGACTTTGACGGATTATATGGCTCAGGGAAGTGCTTATACGTAAATAAAATTAAAAATTTTATGTCAAACAATCAGGGTGTGCGTTAGCTGTCATGAAGCGCAAAAAAACAAAGACGGCATTCTTTATAGCTCGACGAGACGAACAAAACGACACCAAATTGATCCAATTTGAAAATTGTTTTGGGTTATTGAAACGAACACTCTGATTCAGGGTAGGAAGTATAAGAGCATGTAAAATAAGGTCGTATCGCGCAGTTGAATAGAGTACTGTTCTTTAATCTAAAGGTTCGAGTTTCGTGTGTGTATGCGGCTTGGAGGTCTGGAAAAATAGTCGACCAAAAAAAGATCGCCGAAAAATTGCGAGGGGGATACGATTCAGGTTTTCGTTTCAATAACCTAAAACAATCACCATCTTTGTGTTATTAAATACATCCGATAATTAAGCATATTTAAAAAATGTAAAATTCAGGGTTTTCTTGTCAATATTCAGGCAAATTCAAACCCGTTTCCTGACGATTTCCGTCTGGAAATGAGTCTAGCGTCCGGAAATCGTCGTGAAATGTGTTATCACGACTGCTAGCGCGCATCCTAACTAATCATCACTTCTTGCCGTTTTACATGCCTTGCCCCAAGAACTATCTCATTCAAGCCACCTTTTTTGCCTTCAACAATTCTGCCAGTGTTGCCTTAGTTTTTTTAAATATATTTGCTTTAAAATTTTTTATGAGATATTTTTTACAACTTATTCTGTCGACAACAATTTCAAACAACTTTTTCAACGATTTTAATTCTAAATATTTGTCGACATAATCTTTTTTATCAAGATTTTTATGTAAATATCTTTGTTTTAACACCGATACTCCTTAAAAGACCAGTCCAGTTTTGAACAAAATTTTTTGTAAGAAAGTTCACGTTGTGGCGATCAACTTTTTCTTTGGAAATAAATTCTAAATCGTTAACCCTGAAGAGATAAATAAGAAACAAAATTGTATCAAAAATTTAAACGAGTTTGTGTATTGGCGCGAAGTGCCTGATCATCAATATAATCTGTATATTGAAACGATTGATCAAGTTCAATAGATTTTTTATATTTTTTGTTTTCAATCGATTGTACTCACGAAGAGCTATCCAACGAGTGGTCGATGTCCATATTTCATATATTGGTAGCGGAGATAAAATATAGGACCAAAAATTGATTTTTTGCGTCTTTTTGGCCTTATTTTTTATCTCCGCTTCCTAACATACGAAATATAGACATCGACCACTCGTTGGATAGCTCTTCGTGAGTACAATCGATTTGCAATAAAAAACAAATCTATTGAATTTGATCAATCGTTTCAATACACAGATCATATTGACGATCAATCCCTTCGCTTCAATACACAATCACGTTTAAATTTTTGATGCAATTTTGTTTCGCATTTATCTCTTCAGGGTTAACGAATTAGAATTTACTGCCAACGCAAAAGTTGATCGCACCAATTGGAACTATCTTATAAAAAAATTGGTTCGAAACTGGACTCGTCCTTTAAGATCCTCGTGTAGCCGGGAAAGATCGTAAACTTTTTGTCGTGCTTATTGTTTTGAGCTATGCTCTTTCAAATGCGCTCAATGAAAAAAATTTTTGAACCTTATCCATAGTCGGAGATGCAAGTCAAACTTGTGTGTATATCGTAGAATTGGCATAACTCCTCGTAGGAATTGAATTGAGAGGTGGTTGACCACTCATGTGAAAGCTGGTGATCAGCCCTACAATTTTTGTAGCAAATTTTCGCTTCAATAAAAAGTTAAGCGCACATATTTGCGACAGGAGACATGGCCTCAAACAATTCTCGGCTTTTTGATTTTGTTATGAAGATTTTTGTCAAGGACAGTTATTGAAAAATTGTAGCCCAGAGATTACCACAAAAATTTTGGTATATTAGGTTTGGATGTTTGATAACAATTTGGCTGAGTTATGGCCATTTTATTCGTGGAAAATGGTCATTTTGACCCATTCTGGGTCAAATGAGATCGGAAAAATTTTTCATTGCACCCATTTGAAAGAATGCATAGCTCAAAACAATAAATGCGACAAAAAAGTTCACGGTCTTTCCCGGTGGTATTGCTTTCGAAGTCCACGGTGTTCTCATTTCACAAGGCTTTCATACTTTTGATCAATCTCGGTTTCATTCTTATTTTTTATATTATTTGAAGGAAAGTATATTTCTAAAAAAATCCAAATTTATGTTTGAAATTTCAAGTTTCCTTATAGTTGGAACTATGCTTTCTTGTTGATCTTTTATAGATTAGGAAAAAATTTCAATAGAAAATTTTTAGGTATTTTTATGTAATTTCGAAATAAACTTTTTTCAATCCAAATAAAATTCTTTTTCGCAGCATAAAAAAACATAGATACAGTTGTTATAGGACATAGTTAAGCAAGGGGATACTGTATCCCTCCCCCCTTCGTTTTGCCGAAAATTTTTAAGCGACCACGTCGTATTTAGGGGCCAGAAATCCCCTCCTTGTATAGCTATGTTATAGGACATTCGGCTTTTCAGCTTAAGAATCGGGGAACCGAGCACTTCGAGTCTGGAGGGGACAAAAAGTTGTATACAGCATAGCCAAGTGGTAGGGAGCTGCCTGTTCGATCTGGCGTGAAGCAACGTTGGACCCATAGGAGCAAAAAAATTTTGCTCCATTGTTTGTAAAAAAATTTTTGTGAACATCAAACTTTTTGCGCTCGTGGGATCGAACCTGAGGGCCCAACGTTGCTTAACTTGCCAGATCGGACGGGCGGCTTCCTTGTCCACTTGGCTATTCTGTATACAACTTTTTTACCCGACCACTGAAACAGAGACTACATATCAACTGGCAAATATTTCAAATCCATAGCCTAGTGGTCTAAGGCGCTCGGCACCAACTGAAGGCTGCGGGTTCGAATCCGTGAGTTCGAATTCTTTGCCAGTTGATATTTTCCCGAAACATACTATATGTATTTCTAATTTTTTTGGCAGAGGCAAAAACATTCGATTTCTGCTGGGAATCGAACCTGCAATCAATTTATATAAACCGAGAGTCTTAGCCACTCGGTCATGAGGGTAACTTCTTACACAGAGATAAAATTACATGATAATTTTACGTTAAAACATGATAAGGGACTAAAAAATTTATTTTGAAGGATGCCCCCATGATTTTGGTGTCATTTTTTCCTTCACCGAGCCCTATTGATTGGTATAGGCCGTGATGAAATTGGACTTAAGTTGACGGAGATAGCACAAACAGGCACACATAGCGCGTTTAATTTTTTAGGATATCGCGGTTTTCATTTTAAAACATTTGGAGCTACTTTGGTTCTTATACCCTCCATTGAACGTGGTCTGAACGAAAATTTAGGTCGATATTCTGATAGAACTCACCGAGTTATGTAACTTTTATTCTGGGCTCCCGACCCAGCGACCTCTCCCCTTGGCATTATGGCCCCTAGAAGTTGGTGTAAACGGCCATTTTTTAACCAAACTTGGATTGGCCCTAAGTCAGTAAGTTTTTTAGTTTTCGGGAAACGGTCTTTTGCATTTTGTAGCTGGGGGATTGGGGCTTCATTTTGTGCCAAGATCACCCTGACCCAGGCATTCACATAATTTTATACTTGGCCAAATATACAAAATTGTTGACCCCCATTTTTGTCTAATTTTGAGAGGAAAATCGTTATTTATCTAACTATTTTGGTGCCAACGGACGATTTCAAAAATTTGCTACCTTAAAATTTTTCTTATCATTAAAATTTTTATCATCAGCTTATGTACTCATATAAATAAGGAAGTGATTGCATGGTTGTTTATTTGTAATATTTTTATGGGATATTTTTGTGAGTTTTACGTGGATATTTCGAAAAAATTATTTCAAAAAATTTCGAAAAGAAGTTTTTTTGTACTTACCGAAATAATCAGGATGGATCAAGAGATGAATCCCACTACATTAAACGTGTAATTTTTGTGTGTTTGTTTGTCGGACGATCTCGAGGAACGAGTGATTATCACTGTGGACACTAAAACAAAAGTGTTGTAGGTGACGATGAGAGAATACGATTGACACCAAAATCATCGAAATCTGAGTCAAAGAAAAATTGCTGCTGTTTTTCTTCCGTATATATGTTACTGTTTTATCTGAAAATCGACGCCTAAGCGCATGAAAACGATGCCTAAGCCCAAGAAACCCACCTGCCTAAGCGCCTTATCCTAAGCCTTAGACCTAAACCTAAGCGCATAAAATCGATACCTAAACTTAGGCGTCGATTTCATGCACTTAGGTCTCAGGCTAACAAGTAAACATCACGAACTTGGTTTCCTATATTTTGACAAAAATTACCAAAAAATTTTTGTTATCGTGCCTCTATAAACGTTTTTTTAAAAATTCATAGCTTTCAAAAAAATTCAAGATTTTTTCAAGGTCATCTGTATCACATTTTTTGAGGCTACTTTTTTGACAATATAGCGCTTCTCTACAGGGTGGGCGGAAATAACTAGTGATTTTGAAATAAGCGGATACTTATGAAAATTATAGGTAAATTTTTCCTGTAGCAACGTTTTCGGGAAAGTTTTCAGGGGCAATTTTATGCGAGAAAACAATTGCGCATATTTTCGCAGCATCAAAAAAAACTCGACATGACTCTGATTCAGGCAACTTTCGCTTCAATAATTATTTTCCGCACGCATTGCCGAGCTGAGTAAATACCTTCTTGCCTCAGATTCAGGGAAGGGTGGGTGAATTGAAACGAAAATAGCTTGAATCAGTCAGGTAAATTTTTACATACTTCGAAAATACGCGCAAAGTTTTCTCACACCCCGAAGGATGATTTTTAGAAAAGAATCCAAAATATCTCAATCAGAAATGGAATAGTTATTGAAGCGAAAGTTGCCTGAATCAGAGACAGCTCGAGTTTTTCATGCTTGGAAAATGCGCGCAATCGTTTCCTAGCATAAAATTACCACTGAAAATTTTTCCTATAATTTCTATGGGTACCTCCTCTAATTTCAAAATCACTAGTTATTTTTCCGCCCACCCTGTTTTTATAACAGGTTTAAAATGGTGTGAATAAAACTGAAACATATGAAAAAGTATTAAAATTATCATATTTGATCCGATTGTCGAAGATCATGTGGTAAAAAACTATTTCTTTTTCTCGCTGACTATGCAAAAATAAAAATTGTTTATTCGAATTTCAAAAAATGTTGAGCTCTAGACTAATGTTTTAGGTGACAATTTTACTTTTTTGCTTTCATAAACAAGAGATTAAAGGACCAGTCTAGTGGGGAAAAAAGTTGCCATTTTTTGGTGATATTCAAAAAGTTCATGAAAAATAGAGCATTTTTTGTTTTTACGGCATGTTCTAAATCGTTGTAGTTTTCGAGAAAATTGCGTTTGAAATTTTGAATTTGTGGTACATGTTTTCGTTGTAATACACAAACTTTTTTGGATTTTTGAGAAAAAAATTGATTTTGAGCAAATTTCGATTTTTGATCAAAAATTCAATTTTGAGCAAAATTCGATTTTTGAACAAAAATTTCGATCTTTGAGAAAAAAAAATTGATTTTGAGCGAAAATTTCGATTTTTGAGCAAAATTCGATTTTGAGAAAAATTTTCCGAAAAGTTTTTTCTTCAAAAATAGCCTTATTAGGGCTAATTTTATGCGAGGAATCGATTGCGCGCATTCCCGAAGCTTGAAAATGCTTCTTTGACCCTGATTCAGGGAAATAGATGTATGTACTGAAGCGAAAATCGAACATGTACTAATTTTCCTGAATCAGGATCAAGGAAGCGTTTTCAAGCTTCGGGAATGCGCGCAATTGATTCCTCGATAAAATTAGCCCCAGGGAGATGATTTTGAGGCAGGAAACTCAAAATTTTTCGATTTTCGCTTCAATACAAAACACTCATTTCCCTGAATCAGGGTCGAGGAAGCATTTTCAAGCTTTGGGAATGCACGCAATCGATTCCTCGCATAAAATTAGCCCTAATAGGGTCATTTTTGAAAAAATTTTCGGGTCGAAAAAACATGAAAAAATCGCCCAAATTCCGGTTTTTTAAATACACCCTATACTATGTCTAAAACCACGAAAAAACTTTGGTTTATGCTCTGAAACAAATGCTAAAAACTGCTAAAACGATTTTCGTAAAACTTTTGATATGAAAGTCTCTAGTTTAATCGCCAATTAAAATGCTTATTCGCGTGACTTTTGTAAATATTTTCGCTTAAAACAAGAATCGGCTATGTGGAAATTGTGCGCTATTGATATTGACTAACTGTTATTGAACTTTATAAATTTTAATCAGATTTTTATGAGTCAAGAATTTCTTTTTGTTTTAAACTACATAGGGCACAAATTTATGATTTGAGGCCATCCAGATATTATGTTATCATGTGGGGGGGGGGTCAGTCCTCTCCACAAAAGTTGATAACGCTAATAAATTTTCGATAACATTGAGGAGGCAGCTCTCTCCACAAAAGTTGATAACGTTAGTGCATTTTTGATAACGTTGAAGGGGGGGGGGGGTCAGCCCTCTCCACAAAAGTTTATAACGTTAGTGCATTTTTGATCAAGTTGGAGGGGGGTCAGCCCTCTCGACAAAAAGTTGATGACACTAGTGCATTTTTTATAAAGTTGGGGGGATGGTCTAAAAATCCGAAAAAATCGATAACGTAATTTCTGGACAACCCCTTTTCAAGTACACTAGCTTGTTTTACAGTTGTTACAAAACGTCATTTCAAAACCCGACTGTCCACTCGAGCCCACTTTGCTTCAAAACTGTTCTTCCTTTCCAGATCTTAAAAAGTTCTTCAACTGACTTAAATTTATCACTTTGACCAATTCACTTTTTGCTTATTTTCGGCCTAGACGTTTAGACCACTTATACATGAAAAAAACACACGAATAAAAATTTATATATTAGAAGTTTTGGGCAATAGGAACGAATGCACCGCACAGTTATTTAAGGAATTGACCGCACAGGATTTTTTTTAAGGAATTGACCGCACTCTTCTGCATATTTTTGAATTTTTTCTCACATTTTTTAGAGCCAATCGTTTCGATAAACACAATTTTATTGCAAATCAGACAACTTTTATTAAGGAACCAGTCAATTAGGAAAAAGTTGCCATTTTTGTTGATATTCGGAAAGTTCAGGAAAAATGGAGCATTTTTTGTTTTTACGTCATGTTCTGAATCGTTGTAGTTTTCGAGAAAATTGCGTTTGAAATTTTGAATTTGTGTACATGTTTTCGTTGTAATACACAAACTTTATTGAATTCGTTTCCCATCGCCAAGTTTTGTTGCCCTATTCAGAATTTTTTGCAGCCTTTTTATACCCAAAAGATCCAATAAGTTATATCACACGATGCGAATGCAGACAAAAGTGAAGGTGGGTTGATGATATTCGATGAGAAATCACCATCCAAGGATCGTCGCGTACGCTCTCATACACCGATCATCTCCGATCAAAACCACTCATATAATATTCATTCGTTCATTCATGCCACTGTTTTTAGGCGGAAATGTCTGCCGTAAAACGCTGGCTTCGACTTATTCTCCCACTAAAACGTCAGCTTACTGTTTTTATTTTACCGATTATTCTACTCCCATTGCCATTATTTCTTCAATCCAAGGTATATATTTCATAGGAAAATGGGGAGGGGGGGGGGGGGGGGGTAAAAAAACAAAAATAAATTTTTGATCCCAAAAATAAGCTTTCTGGGGAAAGTAATATTCTAGAAAGTTGTTTCTCATAAAATTTCGCGTCAAAATGACCCCATGATGTCGATTTTAAATGTGGAAATAAAAAGTTATGAATCGTTTTATGCAAATTTCATAGGAAAATGGAGATAAAACACTCAAAAATCAATTTTTGACCCCCAAAAGTACCCTCTCTTCCTATTCATCTTCAGAAAAGATGAGGGGTGCGCAGCCCACAACATATCGAATTTTTGCTCAAAATCGAATTTTTCTCTCAAAAATAGATTTTTGAGCAAAAAATTTATCGAAAGAAAGGGTATTTTAGGAAGCAAAATGCGCATATGTAGTCCTTTATATGGCCTATTTGTGGATGACAGAAACTTTGCCATTAGCAATAACTGCATTGATACCCATCATGGCATACCCATTGCTAGGCATAGACTCGGCATCACATATTTCCAGCGTCTACTTATCGGTTCGTTTTACTCTTCATTTTCTGTTATTCTAATTTGTATACAGGATGTGAATTTTGTCTTTGTTGGAAGTTTAATACTAGCTATTGCGGTAGAAGTGAGCCATTTGCACGAGCGAATAGCTTTACGAATACTTCTTTTCACAGGCTCTAATCCAAGATGGTAAGTTGCTTTTCAAATTGTCAGTTGTTCGTACAAATTTAGGCTAATGCTGGGCTTTCAACTAGCGACCTGTCTTTTGTCCATGTGGATTAGTAATACGGCTACCACTGCTATGATGGTGCCCATACTGTTGGCCGTGATCGGAGAGTTAGAAAATTGTAAAAGGAAAAAGTTAGTTTTTACAGCACTAGGAATTTGGTCAAAAATCGAATTTTGGATAAAAAAATAAATTTTGGCCAGAAATTGGAATTTTGTTCAAAAAATCGACATTGGCCAAAAAATCGAATTTTGGTTTAAAAAAAATCGAATTTTAGAAAAAATAGAATTTTGGCCTAAAAATTGAATTTTACGCCAAAAAATCGAATTTTAGCCAGAAATCGAATTGTAGCTTAAAGGACCAGTCTACTTTTGGGGAAATGATGCCATGTGATAGAGCACAAAATTTGAAGCATTTTTTGTTTTTAC
>JAQGCO010000211.1:0-12559 GCA_034700925.1 Acrobeloides cf. buchneri Gr-Nem-00862
CCAAAATTATTGAATTTAAACAATGTTTTGGGTTATTGAAACGAAAACCCTGAATCAGAATTTTCGTTTCAATAACCCAAAATATTGTTTAAATTCAATAATTTTGGTGCCATTTGATTCGTCTTGGCGAGATATACAAATGCTTTATTTATTTTTCCCAAATGTTCAAGGATTTTGAATTTTATAATTTTTTTTTATTCAATCGTTTCAATAAACAATCTGATTGATCGACAAGCTCTTAGTTTCAATGTTCAAACTCGTTTGAAATTTTTTTCGCAATTTTGTTTCGCTCTTAACTTTTGACGGTTAGATTTTCAAGTAGTGCCGTAAAAGCAAAAAATACTCAAATGTTGTGGTATCACATGGCATCAACTCCCAAAAAGTTGACTGGTCCTTTAAATAAAATAAAGAATGTTGAGCAAAAATTCCTCTTACTTTTAAAAATAAATTCTCGAGGTCCATTCAAAACCTCAGTGGTCCTTAAACCTAAAAGATATTGCCCTTCAAGAAAATGATCCGCTTCAGGGAAGGGATCTTCTTCATTTTCTAGGACGGAAATCATAGAAGACTTAATACAGCGTCCTTCTTCTTTTGACATAGAATCAGCTCTCTCTTCACAAGTCTTCCTAGCTTTCCAATAAGTATCACCATGCAAATGAAACTCATAACAAACTTTATTATTAGGTCCAGGTAAAACATATGTAAAAAGGGAATTTTGAGGGCATTCATAGCATAGTAACGTTTTAACAATTGAAAGCATCAACAAAATCTTATACATTTGGAACAATAAATATTGGGTTGTTCGGAAAATATTCTTTTGCAGATTCAATCGTATCGTTATAAAAATGACTGGTACTACAGTCAAATCTCCGTTTTATGACACCCGACGGGGGACATAATGACCACGTAAGTATGCCGGCGGGAAAATTTGGTATATAAAGAAATCGACTTGTTATATATACCAAATTTTCCCGCCGGCATCTCTGCATGGTCGCTGTCATTAAACGGAGGTTTGACTGTACTAAGGACTAGCAAGCCTACTAGACGTGAATTTTTTTTCAAAAAAATTTTTACTTTTTTTTGGAAATGACCTCTCTAGAGGTAACTTTACGTGGGAAATCGATTGCGCACATTTTCGAACCTTGAAAATGCTTCCCTGACCCCGATTCAGGATATTATATTGAAGCGATAATGGAAAAATTTGAATTTTGACCATTTTGCTTCAATACAATATATTGAATCGGGATCAGAGAAGCATTTTCAAGGCTCGAAAATGTGAGCAATCGATTTACCGCATAAAGTACCCCTAGAGAGGCCATTTCCAAAGAAAAAAATAAAAAAATTTTTTTGAAAAAAAATTCACGTCTAGTGGGTTCGCTAATTCTTAATAGCACCAAATGACTCTTCTGGGGTTTTTCTTTGCGTGTAATTGATTGCGTACATTACCGAAGCGTGAAATGGTCTGTGTATTGAAACGAAAACCTGAATTTGAATTCCTGAAGGAATTTTTGAAAAATTCCACCGCCAATCGATAGAGTGCATTGAAAAACGGTAGTACCCCAATTTTCGTGAAAAACACATTCTTCATTTTTTGGGAAACTTAGTTCTAAACTTCGGTCAATTTATGCAAATTTCGATTATTTTGATCAAACTTTGAACTAAATTTCCTCAAAAACGAAATTTGTTTTACACGAAAATTGGGATACTATCGTTTTTCGATGCGCTCTATCAATTGGCGGTGGAATTTTTCAAAAATTCCTTCAGGAATTCACATTCAGGTTTCCGTTTCAATACACAGACCAATGTGCGCAATCCATTCCCCGCATAGAACCACCCCCTTCCCAGAGGAGTCATTTGTATAACGATACGATTGAATTTGCAAAAGCCGGTTATTTTCCAAACGAACCAATATTTTGAGCGCTTAGAAAATATGTTTTTGTCTAAATGCGTACCAGCCATTCTAAAAGGTAATTTTTTGAGATAAGAAAACAAACAAATTTTGAGATAATATTAATCCTATAGCAAAATAATATTTTCTTAAAGAAATTAGTCAATATTTACAAACTAGAGTTAAGTATTAAAGTTCATATTCAGCTAGTAAATTTGATATACTTATCATACGTGGGCAGGAGGGGGGACATGATCTCCCACCATTTCGCAGCATGGTGAAGGTTTCAGGAGCTAAAAAATTTTTCCTGACCTACCTGCCCCAGAATTTTTCAAAAAAACCTTGCTGAAAATAAAAATTCGAAAAAAGATAAAGATGTATACAGCAAAATGCAGAAATCATAAAAGAACTCCAGTTGTGGAAAGCAATAGTGAATTTGGATCCTTACTAAAAAAACATTAAATTGTAAAAGCGTTTTTATATATGAACAATATATAATAAAATAATCTCGAAGACTTGCGAATGTGAAACATTATGCTATTTAATTTGTATCTAGAAATGATGGAAATGAAAAATAATTAATTTCTGGACAATAAGAATCAAATTAAGTTAGGTTTTGGAGACTAAAACGCACGAAACATCAAAAAATGACCATTTTCCATGAATAAAGTGGCTATAACTCGGTCAAATTGTTACCGAAATGCTAACCACAATATACCAAAATTTTCGTGAGAATCAGGGCTACCTTTTTTGGAGATACTTTGGTTGAAAACCTCTGTAACAGGGTCAAAAAGTCTGATCTTTGCCAAAAACTAGGTCGAAAAATCAGGGTATGCCCAAAGATGGAATATAACTTTTTATAGAAGCGAAAACTTGCTATAGGTATCAATACAAAAATTGTAGCGCAGATCAAGGGCTATCCAACGAGTGGTCAACCATCTCTCTATTCAATTTCTACAGGGAGATATGGCCGTTACCAAAAAACGGTACCAAAATTTACATGCAACTCCAGTTGAATTTTCGACTATGGGGAGGGTATTCAAAAAATTTTTTTGCTTGCATTTGGTTCAGCATAGCTCAAAACAACATTTGCGGCAAAAATTGTTCTACGGTCTTCTCATGTTAAACAATAAAAAAATCAAATATATTAAAAAATAATTTTTATTAACTTTTAATAAAACTTTTTTTTCTTAAATGCTTTTAGTACAAATCTCTTGGTTTCATTCGCGAATGATTCTGACCATTCGATGCATGAAATGTAATCCTTCTTTTTCGCAATTTACGCATAAGTTAAAATGATTAGCTATATTTCCGCATTTATTTAATGTTGGACATACGCAGCAAGTGTAAAATATATCGGCAAGATTCTTGTCACACTCATCGCATTTAGTATATAAATCCATATTTTTGGACTCTTTTGCTTTAGTCAAATATATTTTCAAGTCGTCCGTAGTCATTTCCTTAATTTGTAAATTGTATAATTCAAAAAAGGGGGGAATAAATTTACCGTAGATTTGACTAATCTTAGGATAATATGCTGCTTATGACCATCTTTATCTAGGCATTCTTGACATAAATCATAATCCTTACATTCTAGGCATTTGTATCGAACCCCACGGATTGGATCAGCATCGCATATATCACATATAACATCATGATAAGTTCTATCTTTAATCGATCGTCGTTTTTTCTCTTCTTTCTTCGATGAAATCGTTTTTTCTACATTTCCTTGAGCACCAAAAATTTCATTAAGCACTTGCACCACCATAGCTTGATCATCATCGAAAGTTTTCAAGCATTCGATATAGAAAGCGGATTCCATAATATTATCACAATCAGGACGAACATTAACGTCGAATTCTAGACAGGATAATAAGAATTCGATGAAGATTTGTGAAAATGATGATTTAAGGAAAACTTTAAACTCCAAGATAAAATCGAAATATAAATGATATAAAGTTATAAAATCCAGATTATTCCTTTCCTGTGAATATTCTTTCCAATCGTCATACAATTTCTAAAATTTATTAATAAACAATATAACTTTTTTTCACGCGGAAATGTCGTGGCTCAGTGGCAGGTGTCTCGCTAGTCAGTTTGAAAGCGCTTTTTCGATTCCGGCCGGAGTCAGAATTTTTTTGTGAGAAAACATTTCAAAAGCATTGCGGACATATAAAATAGACGAAAAAAACATTTCGCCTATCATTAGAATTTTTTAGATTTACTACAAAAAATTAGGATCAATCGAATGAAAATTAAATTGAAAATCTGGAAAAGATAAATAATTGAAAACGATTAGGTAACGAGATCAAAAGATGTTTTCCTCGATTTTTCTGTAACAATTTTTTTCTGTTGACTGAAATTTTTAGAATTTGATCTGAAGTTTCGAATAAGAAAAGCCCCATGATGTGGTTCTTTTTCCCTGATTTGAGTTAATTTTTGCGCGGAGATGACATTTTTGATGGTAAACTTCATAAAGATGACGTTTTCAAAAAATCTTGTCGAAGAAATGTTTCATCTACTCGACGAGACGAACAATTCTAGCTAAATCTTAAAATTTTTAAAGAAATTTTATTTTTTTGTTCTCTTTCTACCTTGAACCCTTTCAAAAAGTTATAGCCTCGACAAGCTGGACCACTCAATCATAGGCCATTATTGGGTATCACCTATGCCGCTATAACTTCAAGAGTGTATCTCAGATTGAAATCAAACTTGGGCTAAAATGTTGCGATGGGTTAGAGCTAAAACATATTCAAACTTCAGGGCCATCCTGTATCTCTTCGAGAAGATAGCCCAGCACGAATGCAAAAAAAACAGGGTTTTTGGGTACTCAAGAGTGGCAGATCTCCTCGAAGGAGTTGACTTCAGGCCCAAATTTTTATACAGGGAAATTCCTCGATCCCACTTTATATAATAAACATAAAGTTTAGTTTGAGTGAATCCTCCAGGAAAAAAAGATATCACGGAAAAATTGACATTTTTCCTGAGTCACCTATAGTCTGACCCTGATTTCTCCCAAGTTAGAAAGTTTCATCGAAAAAGTTGGATGCCGTCTTACTATATGGGTATAGACGCAACTTTCCAGCTGAGTTTCATCCGATTCCCAAGTATCGTGGTTCCGGCCCTCTATGGCCATGGATGATTTTTACAGAGACTATGTCTTAAATTTTTCGAGCGACGATGTTTTAAGATCACTGAAAATAATTATCAAAACTTGAATTACTTTTAAATGAGTGACAGTCTCATTTGAGCCATTAAAAATTATTTCATTATTATCCATGATTGTCTTTAATATAGTTATTCCCAAATCCCAAACATCGATGCGAAAGAGTAGTGATCGATTATCTAGCATATATTTTTTCTTATCTTCTAAGACGACTTCAGGTGGGTTCAAGTACGGACTTTTCCAGATATTTCCGTTTTGATCTGAATCTATATCTTCAAAATCTTGAACACATTCAAAGTTGGATAATTTAATGAGTCCATCTCTTCGAAATAAAATACCAACCATTTCTAGAGAAAATTGACAGTATTCCATAGAATGAACTTCATCAAAAACACTTATTATAGTGGTTATGATATTACGGAAAAAACTTTCCGGCAGAATTGTCAGACTTTTAATGCAGATATCCTTGAGATTAAAGTCGAGCCATTCTGTAAATGTACACCGAAGGCAAAATGCTTTGCCGAAACCATAGTACTCTAC
The DNA here is from genome assembly GCA_034700925.1 of Acrobeloides cf. buchneri Gr-Nem-00862. NCBI lineage: Eukaryota > Metazoa > Nematoda > Chromadorea > Rhabditida > Cephalobidae > Acrobeloides > Acrobeloides cf. buchneri Gr-Nem-00862. The sequence continues at coordinate 5,595 of JAQGCO010000211.1, forward strand.
AACATTGGGATGACCACTTAAAAGTTTGAGTAAATCGATATCATTCGACATTTCTTCGTACGAATAATGACGATTGATAAAAAGCTTTTTGTTTGTTTTAATATGTATAGCTGGCTTATATAGACCATATTCAGTAAATATTGAGTTCGAAATAAATTGAAAGTCATTTAAATCAAACAAATATTCCTTATCGTCGTCCGGAAATTTTATTTTGTTAATATCTGGTTCTTCTTCGACTGAAACATACTAAAAATAAGATTTTTTATCAACATTTTTCCGACGAAAATAAAATAAGCCCACCAAATGTGCACAATTTAAACATTTTATCAGTTTTCTTTAACAACCATATCCCTAATATTTCCTAAACTATAATTATAAAAATTACATTGGAAATGTTTATGGCGTGATGTAAATCTGGTAAAACATTGCCATCTTCCATTTCGTTGTGTAAACTAATTAAAATATTTTCTAATTTTTTTAAAGCGATATCAAATTTTTCATTAGAAAAACATGTTCCAATAAAATCTATAATAAATGTTTTTTCATATTGAAACATGAACGTGTTAAATCCCTCTAGATCGATTGGTTCTAAAAATCGTGGATAAGTAATTGGCATGCTTACATCTCAATTTTTCTAAATCTTTTATGAAAAGCACTAACCTAAGATTTGGGTAATTATCTCTAATAAGTTTGCTTTGTTTGCAAATTTCGGTATAAAATTTTGTAGGTGAATAAAAGCTTCAGAATCGTTCAGATTCTGGCATTTACTATGGAAAAGAATAGGATTTTTTCCATACCAAATTTCTAATAAAGTTATTCCTAGGCTCCATAAATCTGACGTATAATCTGGAGAAGCCAAATTAAAACGTTCCGGTGACCAATAAATCAAAGTGCCGTTCGTCGTATCTTGTTTCTCACTATATGCTTCACCAATATCACTGATTTTGATTTCTCCGTGTTCATTAAATAAGATATTGGCAGGCTTAATATCGCCATGCTTTAAGTTCTTTTTATAACAAAATTCTAGAACTTCTAAACATTTCATCGCAGTGAGATAAAATAAATGATAGCTATTTTCAATCTGGGTGCAAATATTGCCATTGAACGACGATGATCCCGGCATCTTAATCAAATCTTCTAATGTCATTTCCATTTTTTCCATAAAAATACAAATGTTAGCATGGTCAATACCGAACCCATAAAAATCAACAATGCCGTCGCTATCCCTAACTTTGTGAAGAATTTCAATTTCGTTAATGATCTTTTTGATGTGATGATAATTATCTGGATCACACCTAGCTTTCTTATTTCTAATCTTAGGAAATAACTTTACGGCAATTTTTCTTTTTGTTGGTACATGAAGATACTCATAAACTGGATATTGAGACGAGCCAAGTAATTTTTCTCTTTTAACTGAATTAGTATCAAACGAATACAAGGTCGAATCGTTCGAGAAAATAATTTTATTGGCATCAGGTTTTTGCACAAGTTCTATTAAAGCCGAGTTATATGCCATTAATGTTTAAAAAAGAATATATTAACTAATAATAAGTCGCACGGCGTTCCAAAACCCATTGGAAATATTTTTTCGTGAGTATTTTCACCAGATTATCAATTGAAAATCGGCTTATCAGTCGGTGTGCATTACCCGGCTGAACCGGCCATTTATTCTTTTTCTCTTCTACTAATCTTCTTAAACGTAGACCGACCGAAAGAATTTTTCTTCTTCGAAATAAGCAGAAGAAGATGAAAAGTTGGGTGGCGAAAAAATTTACCGCTTTTTGAAGTAGCTCAATCAATCGTTGATTTTCTAGTTCAGCAGGCCTTCCGGCACGTGGTTGGTCTTTCAAGCTAAAGTCTCCATCTTTAAATCGGTTGAACCAGCGCCGAAATGTGATTTCAGAAGTTGAGCCCTCTCCGTAGAAGGCGTTAATATTACGAGCTGTTTGGGCTTATCCGAATCGGAGTCGATCCTGAAAAGTCGATTTTTTGAGTTCCTCATCAACTTATTGCTATCTTCCTTTCCGAATTCTTCAAGGTTTTCATTTTCATCTTCGGTCGTCAAGAATTCTATGTCTTGTTCGATCATTTTGATTCTTTTACCTAAGAAAGAGATCGTGATATAAAAATTCTCATTATGAAAAGAAAAGAGAAAAAAACATGATAAAAGCACTATTCGCTCAAGTTTTAAATTTTTTGTGCATTTTTAACAGTTTCGGGCATATCTGGGGGTGGTTGATTTTTCAACCCCTTGAAGGGGAGTGACGTCATTTAGAGAGGGAGCGTATTTAACAGTTTTTACAGTAAAATATATAAAACACACGGCTGACAAAAACATTTTTCTTTGTTAAAAATGTTTTTTTAACAAAAAGGAACAGGTTTTTTATGTTTTTATTGTTGTCTCAACTTTTTGCACACTTTGGTCAGTCGTGGGGCGTCAATTTTTGACAAAAATCAATTTTTTAACACCCTAAATGAATTTTCCGGAAAAAGTGATGTTCTACAAAGTTGTTCCCCTTAAAATTCTGAACAAATTTGTAGAACATCACTTTTTCCGGAAAATTCATTTAGGGTGTTAAAAAATTGATTTTTGTCAAAAATTGACGACCGAAGACCGGGCTCCAATTGTTACTCCTCCTTTAAGAAAAATGAGGATTTCACGTAGGTGCCAACACCCAAATTGGATTTTGACCACATATGTACAACCCCCTACCCCGAACCCTCCCAGAATTTATAGGAGGCTCCAGTCGAAAATAAGACTACCCTAAAAAAAATGATTAGACTAAAAAATCATTATGTCCTCCCTAATGCTTTTGCCTAAAATTTGGAAAATTTTCAAAAAAACATAAATGGTCCAAGGTGATTTTGAAAAATTTGTGAAAAAATCGAAAAAAATTATGTTTTTGCAGCCCGCAGAAAGTCAAAATTTTCTGGGGGTGTTTGTACGAATGTGATTCTGACTAAGAACATGACGTAAGGCAATGAATTGTTTGGTTTGTTTAATGACTCTAGGAGCAGCGACCGTATGGCTCAGTGGATAGTGTTTCAAGTAGTGATGTATTCGAATACGAATAGGGTTATTCGAAATGATTTCGAATACGAATAATATCGGTTTTTGACTATCGAGTGAAGTTAAATCATCGGATAATATTTTCGAGTTTGTATGAACAACCAAAAAGCTAGATTTATTGAATTTTATACAAAAATTGTAAAATTTTAAATACAAAAATTGTTGATATTTTTTCATGCTCGTTAAAGATATACTCTATAAAAGATTTTGTTCAATTCTTCTTTAATACCATGCATATTTTCGCGAGTTTCAAGACAGTTCTGGTTGACACAATAGGTCCATCGACCGACCACGATGTCGAGCGATGGTTTAACTTCAATACATGGTCGAAAACCGATATTATTCGTATTTGAAATGATTTCGAATACGAATAATTTTGAATAATTTCGAATATATTCGTATTCGAAATCATTTTGAATAATCGTATTCTATTCATCTTTTATCGTTAATTTTAATATTCGAATGTGAAACCATTTGAAAACACACTTTTGAGCTCGAATATTCGTATTCGAAATTATCCGAAATTATTCGAAACTATTGGTATTCGAATACATCACTGGTTTCAAGATTAAAAAAATTAAAGCAAAAATTCTGAACTGCATTTTATTGGAAGTTCTATTAACAATTTTTTTGAATCGATCAAATAAAATTTTCGCTCTGATGAGATCGAACCATCGACAATGGAATGCAAAGTGAGACACTTGCCACTGTACCACGGATGTTGATTTTTTCTTCAAGGAGAATGCCCTATATTTAATTTCTATTTAGTAACATGTAGTATAAATGGACAAACAACAAGCACAACGAACGGACAAACAACAACCACAACAACTTATCTAACTACCATAAGTACTGAAAGCGATGGAGGATGTACATGTATTTCTCAAAAAGAGCTGGATATTTCTCAAATGAGCTGGATGACACAAGGGTACAAGATTTTTTTTGAAAAGAAAAGCAAAAATCTATTTTCAGAAAGACAAGGAAATTTTTATGTGGATAATGATTGCTTTGGCAATCTTATAAATAATTTATTGTTATTGTAGGGCACTGCAAAAGAGTAGGTTGAATGCGCATTGAAGGTCCAAAGGAACGGGGGGGGGGCAGGTGCCCCTAGTGGGCCGAATTTTTTTTTAAATCCCTAAGGCATACCAGTGAATAGGGATTGGGGCTCATGGAGAACGTGCCCCCCCCCCCACAGGACAACAAAAACTCTAAAAAAATTTGAAAAAGTTCATGTTTTCGTTGTAATAAACAAACCTTTTCAAATTTTTTTGCACAAAAATTGACTTTTTTGCCAAAAAAAAAATATTTCTTAAACGTTAACAATTCATAATTTACATTAGTAAAAATATTTGCAATGAAATTTGACGATTTTATTGTAAAAAATTCAAAACAACTTGTGTATTGCAACGAAAACATGAACTCAAATTCAAATTTCAAACGCAGTTATCTCAAAAACTACAACGATTCAGAGGATGTCAGAAAAATAGAAAATGCTCCATTTTTCATGATCTTTCCGAGTATATTATTATTATATAGGATTTTTTCCGAGTGAACCTTTAAATCAATTTTTTTAGAACATATCAGTAGTCAGTGATGATTCAGCATTTAATTGGCAACCGATTGGTGAAGGACATGCTGTATCACACATGCACAAGCTTCCGTTTACGAAAGACATGTAGTAGTATCCGCCGAAAAATTAAAAAATATGTAGTATTGGCGCCGCGAAGCGGCGGTCAAAAATATATCATATTAGCCGTATCGTACTTTTGGAATGGCAAAGATACGATATGTTTTAAGGCATGTTACTACATGTTTTTGTGATCCTATTATTCCAAAAAACGTCAAAAATTTTCCATTTTTTATCATCAAAATTTTCAATTTTTTTGAACATTTTCAGCATAAAAAATTTTAGGTACGTATTGAGTGGGGACAATCCAGATAATTGACCCCCGTCCATAGGTGCACAATGGGGGGGGGGAGATTGTATGGCGTCGTATAGAGACCGAAATTTAAAAACATGGCGTATTGCGCTCCGCGCCAAAATACGACATGTTTTATTTTTGCAGTGTCTAATACTGCTAAAAAAATTTTGCATGTATTTTTATGCGAGGAACACGAATCTGATGAAAAATATTGTAAAAAATAGGAAAATTATTTTTTGACCTTTTTTATGTGATTTTGGTCAAAGAGGTAAAAAAAATAATTTTTCTTTTTTTTTACAATATTTTTCATAAAAAAAATAACATCAGATTCGTATTCCTCGCATAAAAATACCCCTATGCAAAATTTTTTAGCAGTTACAGACACTGCAAAAATAATTGGTTCCGGGCGGGCTCAAACCCCCACCTACATATTGATACTCTGGCTCCTTAGCCACTTGGCTATGGAGTGCCCACTTTTTTGCTTTACAGCGGAAAACGGAGTTTATTTTTTACAAAGAATATCCAAATTTCACTATTTTTTCGAAAAATGTCATTATTTTTCCATTTTCTTAAATTTTTTATATAGAGCATCCGATCTAGAAGCTATACGGATGTCCCAGCCGGTTGGCCATGGAATATTTTCCAAGGATGTGCATATGCCCATTTTGTTATTTCTATACTTCTGGTGATACTAGGAATGACATGTTTTATTTTCGGCGTTCAAAATTCGTATATGTATAGCGAGATAAATTGTGGAGACGGGTCAAATATTGCCATTCCATCTATAAATTTGGTAAAAATTTGCTTTTTCGAAAACGTGTGTGCTGCCCCTAAAAAGAATAATTTACAGGTGAGTAAAAAAGTGCAACTACTATATAGGTACTAACTCTAGCTCATTCCCCCTCCTCCTCAAATTCCACCATCAAAATAATACCCTATTTTTACGAATTTTAACTTTCAAAGCTAAAATGCCTTAAATCAGTTAAAATATCACCAATATTTCCTTAAAAACACTCATCCCAATCTGGAAAACCCTGGCTCACACAAAACCCCCTCCTTCCTATAACCTGAATTCAAGCGTTAAAATTTGAAGCGATGACAATTGTTTTCAATTGATTTTGATGATTTTTGTAAACTTGGATGTTTGCAACTTTTCTCAACATATAAATGGTTTTTTATTCTAACATGCTTAATCAAAGAAACTTCATGACTGAAAATCTAAATTTACAAAAATGTTTCGAGTTATACAAGAAAGGCTGAGTAATTTGTTAAAATTCAAAAAATTTAATTACAGGGTGAGCCAAAAAAACAGTTCTTTTGCATTTTTTAGTGAAAAATTAAAAAATTTTTTTCAAAAATCATCTAAAAAGGGTGTTTTCATGCATTTTGAAAAAAAAATTTTTAATTTTTCGCCAAAAAAACGCAAAAGTACACTTTTTTCTCATCCTGTAAAAAGAAATTTTTTTTGACAAAAACTTTTTTCCATATTTTCTCAGCAGATATGGATAAATCAATTTTCATCATCAGTACGGAGCAGTACATATAAAGTATGACTTACGTTAGTATATTGACCTTCAGAGAACCATTCCGATAAACTACGACTCTAGCTGGCAAATAACCGCGATTCTTCTGGAAACGCTCAATGATGGCCTCAACGATGTCTTGCAGAAGCATAAGGGGGACCATTAGGAAAAAATTTTCATTTTTCAGGGGGGCAGGGCTCCCCTGGCTCCCCCCCCTCTGGGTACACCACTGCTTAGCACAGTCAAAAACCATATTCTGTAAAAAATCGCATTAAAATCCGACTTGCATAAAATTCTGGGAGGGGTGCCGTCGTTATACTTTTGTGGAGGTGAAAAATGAGTGTTTTGGTCATTTTGGTGAAACAACAGGAAATTTGGTCATTTTTGGTGAAAAATCATAATGGGGGACCATTATGATTTTTGAAAAAAATTTTCAAAAAATTTGGG
>JAQGCO010000212.1:0-12556 GCA_034700925.1 Acrobeloides cf. buchneri Gr-Nem-00862
TTTGATTAATATTCACTGGATTCAGAAATTTCAATGGCCTTATAGAAATCAAGATGTAGGTTTTCGTTCGTTCGTACTCTATCATCGCCCCCTCCACTAATGGCGTAGTCAAAGCACGGCGCGGAAAAAGAGGAAAAAGGTGTATGCAAGGCATAGGTTACCAAGGGGGTACAGTACCCCCCCCCCCTAAAAGGCCATTCATCCATCCATCCTGAGGGACCGGTGTACTCCCCCTACTGGTGACCTATGATGCAAGGGTCAAAATTAACGCACAAAAAATTGACGACTCAGCTCGCTGAGCGCCCCAAAATGAGTACCATATCATGAGGGGTTTGACCCATATCCAATTGGCTAACATGCTCTCCCGCGCCCAAAAATCATTTTTTTTATTTTGTTGTCAAAATTCATAAAAAATTTTGCGTATCCAGATTTTTATGCTAGGAACACGATGGCGCTATTATTTTCCATTCAAACTTTTGGAAAAATCTTTTTTGAGATTTTCGATTTTTGCAATTTTTCCAAAAGTTTTCATGAAAAAATACCATCGTATTCCCCGTTAAAAAATGTGAATATCAAAAATTTTCATAAATTTTGACAATAGAATTAAAAAAAAAGATTTGTAGACGCGGGATCGAACCAGCGCTCTATGAGTGAAGGCGAGTATGTTAGCTATCGGTCATGAGTTCAACTTTCAAAACCCCCATGATATGGTTACGACTTTTCGTTTTAATACATAGGTCTTATCTGAATCAGGGAAGTGTTTTTTCGTTTCGAAATTGTCAAATTCGAATTCCCCCGCATTTTTTTACCCCTAGAGGTGTCATTTCTAGAAAATTCCAGCGAAAAAATGTTCGAAAAATTTTTCACGTGGGTGACCCCCTTATTGTGTAGTAGCTCCGGAGTTTCCCATTCCATCCAGGAATATGGCCCCCACTTTTTCTACAAGGAAAACTTGACCCATATGGGAAACGAGGCCGAAAGCCCTTTTGGTCGCTTCCATATCCCCCAACCTGCACCGAAGAAACTTTTTAATTCAAGCGAATGTCCGATTTTAGCCTTCCCGCGCACTATATTTTTTCTTCACAGGAAATAGTTTTCTAGGTCCCTCGTTCTAAAGTTGTATATTACCACCAAAGGAATAATTGGATTGCGTATACTGGCACCGAAACTAATAATAATGATAGTATGACTTATCAAACTACTCTGGAGTCATTTTTAAATGACAATGTGATAAAAGCAATTTTAAAAAATTATCAAAATGTTATGAGTAAAGTAGAACAGATTATTGAAAGAAAACCATATCCATTTTATGAAAACTTTAAAATTATAGAAGAGTGTATTAAAAAGTATGAATTTTTAACTGGTATCCTGAGCCGTGGCAGGACCGACCCAAGCCGGACATGGACCGCAGGCTGACCCTTAAAAAGCCTTCACCGGGAGATCGAACTCTCATCATTAAAGATGAATTTTACGCCACTTGCTCCTGCGGCATCGACACTGAAATTTTTGTGCCAGGAAAATGGCTTACCGTAAAAATTCTAATAGAGCCCCACCTTCTAATAGAAGCCCATCTTCTAATAGAGCCCCACCCTAGAGGGAAAAACATAAGGTAGCTTATATTTTTTCTTATATTTTTCAATTTTTTTGGATTTTTAGTGGATTGAAAAATAGAGCCCCCATGGGGTTCTATTAGAATTTTTACGGTATATATTAAAAATTTAGTTGGCGATTTAATGGCGAATGTAGCCCATATGTGTTATGTTACCAAAAACTATGGAACGTTACAGAATGGGTCTACGCAAACCCTTCGAATTTTGAAGCCAATGATCTCAAGACATTATAGCATAATTTAATTATTAATATTATAATAAATTTTTAAGCTCATTTTTAGGAATAGTGGAGCTCGGATTAACCACGTCGAGAACGTGGAAATATAAGGAATTTTTAATTAGGCAAAAGTTTTCGGACCCAACCGGGACTCCTGGCTACCGTTCAAGTGCACTACCATTGTGCTATCGAGACCAACAACTGTTGCTCGTTAATTGGTGAATACTTGACGACGTATTTTCCACTACTCACACTGTGATTAACACATGTGTGCCATCCGACTGATTAACGGTACAAGACGGACGTAGGGATTACCGATAGGTAATAAGCTTGTAGGGATTACCGATAGGTAATTGGAAAATACACCTTCAAGTATTCACCAATTAACGGGCAACAGTTGTTGGTCTCGGTAGCACAATGGTAGTGCACTTGGACGATAGCCAGGAGGTTCGGGTTCGAGTCCCGGTCGGGTCCGAAAACTATTGCCTAATTAAAAAATAAATTTTTATTATTAAGAAGTACCCTATGAGTGAAGGCCGAGTTAGCCACTCGGCCATGGGTAAACCCAAAAACCCTATAATATGGTGCTCATTTTGAAGCGCTCGGCGAGCTGAATCGAACCCTCCCCGTTCAAAATGAATTTTGCGCCACTTGCTCTTGAACTATAAGCGATGAATTATTTCTCTTGGCTGGAAATGCTCTATAAATAAATTTTCGATTAGATCAGCTATTGATAAGGTTTGCATAATGATTAATGTTTCTTTATGTTGACAATCGATAAAGAACCATCTCCTTCCTATCGCAAAATTTATAGATGTCATAAATTTGTGTGTACTAAAATTTTTCTTTATTTGTTATTTTACTAAAATGTTCCTAAAAATTAGAATTAGAACAATCCTGGGTAAGTAATAATTTTTATTTATTAGCAAAGTCTTGGTTTCTTGGCGCAATATGTATCGAGACTGTGCATATGAATGGAGGCTGTGCATATGAAGGCAGGCTGTGCATATGAATGGAATGTCCTTGAATGAAAAGCATGCGGTAAAGTGATCGATTTGAAAAAATAGATTCCATCGAGAGTCAAACTTCTTTTTGAGATGATTCGGCCTTTCTCATTCACATGAGGTGTTTCCTTTCTAGATGTTTATGTCGATGAAGGGTCCAAAAAGATTTAGCTCCGTGGGGCTTATATGCCTAAATATTAACGGCAAACTTTTACATGATAAATTTTCTTATAATTTTAATGAATAACATATTTTAGCATCTATTTTGATGCTTTGTCACTACTTTGATGGAGAAGATGATCCCATCAAAGGAAACAGTATCAGATCCGTTCTTAGGCACTCAAAATGTACATAATAATCAGGCGCGGTTGTCACTGGAAACAGGTAATTTTGATTTTATAAATATTAAAAAATTTTCAGTTAAAAACAACCAAAAATTTAGGGGTACTAGTGAACATTAGATGTCGCACTTAACGTGAATTTGTTTCAAAAAAATTTTAACTTTTTTCTTTGAAAATGACCTCTCTAGGGGTAAATTTATGCGAGAAATCGAGTGCACATATTTTCGAAAATGCTTCCTTGACTCCGATTCAGAATATTGTATTGAAGCGAAAATGGAAAAAGTTCGAATTTGGACCATTTTCGCTTCAATACAATATCCTGAATCGGAATCAGGGAAGCATTTTCAAGGTTCGAAAATATGCGCAATCGATTTTCCGCATAAAGTTATCCCTAGGGAGGTCATATCTAAAGAGAGTTCAATTTTTTTGAAAAAAAAATTCACGTTAAATGCGACACCTAATGTTCATTTGTACCAATCTAGGAAATATCAAGATGACTTAAAAAACCGACTTCTGTGAATTTTAGAGCAATTTTTTGCAAAAATACATTTTTTCTAAAATGGCCCTATGAGGGTGGTTCTATGCGAGAAATCGTTTCGCATTGAAAAATCGTTAAAACACTTCCCTGATCATGAAATAGTCAAAAACCAGAATTTTTCGTTTTTTTCAAAAATTCTGGTTTTTTGTATGTTTTCATGGTCAGGGAAGCGTTTTCACAATTTTTCAATGCACGGAAACGATTTCTCGCATGTAAACCCCCATAGTTTCAGTTTGGAAAAAATTAAAAAGATTTTTTTTTGCAAAAAAATTGCTCGAAAATTATCAAAATTACGGTTATTTTTAGCCACCCTGTATCATATGAAAATAGCGCTCATGATTTGAAATTATGGTTGTGAATTTAAAAATTGTGAACAAATTCTAATTTTTAAAACTAAATCCCCTCTCCCAAAAAGAGAATAATTGGTAAGATTGAAGGGATGGGGATTTTTTCGTCAGGATCCTGAAATCCCAAAAATCAGGATTTTTTTTCTTCGAGATTGTTTTGATCCCCGATCGATCACATTTTAGAAGAAACGACAGAACCAGGACAAATTGATGGGGACATAGCCGATCTTGGTAAATGGTTTCAAAACTTTTCAGGCTTAGATTATAAAGCTACAAACGAATTAAACGAAGAAGCTGAAGGTTTAGATAAAAAATTTTCAATTTTTACTAATATAATTCGCAATTTAGGTGTAGATGTTGAAGACGTTCTAAATTCGCTAACAGAGCAGTTCGAATCTAATTATACTATAGCACCTAGTGATGAAAACCCAACAAATCATAATGTTGCTGATAAAACTGCATCGGAAGACAATCTAACAAACAATAATGACGATGCTTCGGGATCAAGTGGTGGTGTTAATACAACAACTACAGGACCTAGCAGTGGTGGTTATAGGTCTAGTGTTTTCGAAGGTTATACATATGGAGATGATGCCTATGGTACCGAGCCTCACTCTTCTTCATCTGCATATTTTTCTTCAAGTGCACATCTTGCTCAACATCCAGTGCCACAACTTGATCCACCATTCCAACTTGCTCGACATCCAGTGTTACAAGTTGCTCCACCATTCCAACTTGTTCAACATCCAGTGCCACAACTTGCTACTCCGTCTCAACTTCCTCAACACCCAGTGCCACAACTTGATCCATCATTCCAACTTGCTCAATATCCAGTGTCACAACTTGATCCATCATTCCAACTTGCTCAACATCCAGTGCCACAACTTGCTACTCCGTCTCAACTTGCTCAACACCCAGTGCCACAACTTGATCCGTCATTCCAACTTGCTCAATATCCAGTGTCACTACAAGTCCCTCAAAAACAAATTCCTCTACTACCGTTCCATCTAACACTAACAACTCAACAATCAGATTCATCAAAACTTGGTAATAATGCTTTATTTACAGATGCGAAAAACAAAACTTGCATCAAACATTGTTAAAATTAAAACTTTTATCTCAGCGTTAATCCTTTTCAATTAATCCTTTTCAAAAGTGGTTTTTTGTAGTTAAAAAAGGTGCCCCACGGCGCTCTCTTCTCAGAGTTGCTTAAGGTCAGTACGTTTCGGGACTTTCTATTCGCTTCGAGTACGGACATTAAAATATTATTTTTTTACTTTTTTTATGTTTTTTAAATTTTTAACCTTTTTTAAATTTTTAAAATAATTTTTAAAAAATTTTGACTTATTTTTGATTAATACTTTTTTATTAAAAAATTTTTCAAGAGCAAAATTTGTTGGTCCCTGATGAGAATCGAATACTGAAAGTTCTATAGTTCGTTTCCGCCCATAAAAGACAAAAAGTCCGCTGTTTATGGCCAAGTGGATAAGAAAGCCAACCGTCAGATCTGGCAAGTTAAGCAACGTTGAGATAGCCAGGTTCGATCCCCGCAGGGTAGAAACTTTTGATTTTATGGAACAAAAAATTTTTTGAGTCCAGTCGAGCTTGCACGCATCGTATCCAGAACCCCGTAGAAGGAGGACACTTTAAAAAAATTTTGGCGACTTTGTTTTGGTCGTTTTTTGGCCTTTTCGCGGCAAAAATTTATTGTTGAAATCCACAATTTAATCCAAAAAAATCTGCGTCACAAGCGCGAACTTTTTGTGGAAAATGCCTGTATTAAGCTGAAAATGCACAGAAAATTATGATTTTTTGTTGAAAAAATGGATATTTTAGACCAACATCAAAGAAAACGACGTTTATCTAAAACACTGGTCAATAACACTCGTTCAACAACAAGTGAAAATGATTCGTCTTGGGTTTATGAAACTTTAGAAAAACAATTTTCATTCCAAATGAAGTTGGAAGTCTATAAAGACAAAATTCATACAAATTTAACCAAGCGTATGGAAATTGGTTTTATGAAGAAAATTCTAGAAAAGCCAACACAAAATGGTTTAACAGTCTATGAAGGATCTTCTCTACAGTTTTACTTTTCACAAATTTTGCCTGTTCTATTTGATGTAAGTATGTAACATAAGAGGGGCCCTTATGATTTTTTTCGATTTTTTGGACACTGGGAGATACTTTGGTGCCACTCCCTATGTCACTGAACCCTCCCCCAAGGGGCCATCCAGATATCATGTGATCACTGGGGAATCCAATGATCGCGATGGGGGAGGGTCGGCAAATGATTGCGTGATCATGAGGAGGGGGGGGGGGGTCTAAAAGGCCCAAAAAATTGATCACGTGATATCTGGATGGCCCCCAAGTAGTACAATCCTGTCACAACTACGAAATGTAGACCTAAATATGGGTAGCGCATGCTTTTCGAAAAACTTTTTTGGACTATTATTTGATGGGGTATCGCCATAATGTAATTACAAATTTAGGAATATAACAAAGCGGAAGAGAGTAAAAAAAATGGTTTATATGAAAAAATTTTGCTTGACTATTTTTCAGTCTTCCGGCACAACAAGTTAACTTGCTTTAAAGAAGTAAAAAGTTTTTTTTAATTAAATAAGCTTTTTGTAGCAAGCCCAAAAATGGTGGATTGGTAAATTTCCTGCACACCAATTAATAGGTGGTGGTGCACCGATTAACAAATTCGACAAGATACCTATACCCACAGAAATACCTTGTCTGTCACCAGATTCATACACAGACGCACCTCTACCAAAACGTCAAAAACTTTCTATTATTGATGAATATCTCAAGAATACCAAAGACCGGGCACTCCTTTTCACTATAGATACGGAGCATATTTTAGTAAAAATAATAGAAATTAAAATTCGATGGTTTAAATTGGTGCCTAGTGCCACTGATTTTTATAAAAAGAAAGAGAATCCACGTAAAAAATCTTTCAATTTAATCATTGAACTGTAATTTTTTAGCTGTCTTCGTGACGTTTTGTCATCCTCAACGATCAGATTCTGGCCTCATTTTCTTGATTCCTGCGCGCAGAAAGAATAAAAATTGTCAAGTAGAATTAATTGATCCAAAAGAAACAGAAAGAAAACATGTAGATGTGCTTTGCAGCAATACATGGACTACCCACCATGACAACAATCGTCAGAAACAAAACCAGGACACGCCAGTTTGGTGCCATTACGAGTGTCAAAGTTGTGCTATGTCAAAGAGTAAGAGTAAACGAGAAAAATTAAAGGAAGATGTCGAAGAAACAAATGAGAATGACGAAAAAATGGAAGAAGATGGAGAAATGGAGGAAGAAGAGATGGAAGAAGGCGACGAAATGGAAGATAGAGAAATGGGAAATGAAGAAATGGAAGAAGACGAAATGGAAGATAGAGAAATGGGAAATGAAGAAATGGAAGAAGAAGACGAAATGGAAGATGGAGAAATGGAAGATGAAGAAATAGAAGAAGAAGACACTGATCAAGATGAAGATGAAGACTATGAAAATGAAGAAGAAATTGATCAAACAGACGATGAAGTGATCCCAAATAAAAGCAAGACAATCTTGTTAAAAATATGCGCGGATGTAAGCAAATCATAAATACTATAAGAGGTTTCTCTGACAGGCCATACTTCCGCCCAGAAACAGAAACACCATGATCCAAATAAACCTGCCAACTATAGTTATATCGAGGGCCCCAAAAATCTGATATCGAAAGAAAAATTTCGAAATCGAAATTTCGGTAAAAGGTATGGGTCCCAAAAATTCGATCGATCGTAGAAATCGTAGGGTCCTAACCATTCAGCCATGAACGTTTGTGATCTGCGAGACTTTTATGCAATTGTCGGATTCCGTGCAAAAAATGCCATTTTTGACTAAAAATCATATTTTTTGGTTTTAAAAAACTGCCGATTTCGATCTTGCAAAATCGAAAGATTGTAAAATTTCGTTCTCGTTTCGAATTTCGCTATTTTGATTTCGTCTAATCACTAATTGCTCCTCACCCCTCAACACTTGACTGGTTCCCACAGAAAAAGTACAAGTTCTTACTGGTTGAAAATAAAAAGTTTAGCAAGAACTTCCAAATATTACAATTGAAGAGACGAATCGAAAAATTCAACATGAAACGTGCGGTGAAACTTTCCTATCATATCGCAAAAAAATTAACCAAAAACGCAAAGGACCAAAAGGCAAAGTACATGAATTGGTGGATGAAATGTACAAAAGCTACCTTAGACAACCTCGATCCAAGATACTAAATTGCGAAAGTCTGGTACAGAATGGTGAAAGACTGAAAGTGAAATTTTATCGTAAATTTTTGAACGAAGAACAACTAAAGGACCCCAAATACTTAATACCAATTGCTCATGCGAAAGCTTCGCGTATTTGTGGCCAAGTACTGACTAATATAGATAAACCATCTTTGAAAGGCATAATCTTTCCGGAGAAATTTGTTGCAGATTTTTATAAGAAAAGCATGCCTTTGAGGTTACATGAGGTGACTAACAAAATGCTCGAAGAGAAGATGAAGGAAGTATCAAGAAATCAGAAAATAGCACCAAAAGACGAGTCCACAAATCAAAAGACAAAAAAAGTGCTAAAGAAAGCAAGAGAACAGACATTTAGTCAAGCAATTAAACACGTTAAGGTAAATAAAACTTTAGACATAATTATTTGTTAAAAAATGCTTTAGGAGAAGGTTAGAGGGGTATTTTACAAAATTACAGGATGCGTTAAAAGTTCGTGATACTTTGAAATTTTATAAAAACAACATAAAACAATAACAAAACAACAAAAATTATTCAACATATCCTCCTTTAGCTTCGATACATTTATTTAATCGTTTCAGGAAGTCATCGACGATCTTATTCAATCGCTCCACTGTGATTTCTTCATTCCAGGCCTTCACCAGAGCTTGTTTCAACGATTCAACTGTCTTGTGTCGTCTTGAACATGCTTCCGCTTCCAGAATACTTCAAACATAGTAATCCGACGCGTTCAATTCAGGCGTACGAGCTGGCCACTCCTCTGGTGTGATGAAATTAACCGCTCCATAACCGTTTTCAAAATCTTCTTCGTCTCGAAGAAATCTCAATGTGTCTCGTGCTCGATGACTTGGTCAGAGTCTTGCTGAAGAAGCCATGGATGATCGCTAAAATGATTCGCGGCTCAAGGCAGAAAATGTTCTCGAAGCATATCTCGATAGACTTCTTGGTTGATTTTTACACCTTGACCAATGAAGACCAGAGGAGTTTTAACGTCGAAATTGACACCAGCCCAAGCCATGACCGACTTTGGTTTTTAAGTTTGCTGAATGGCTCGCTCTTCCGAGGAAGGTTCTTCTACTGACCAAATTCGATCATTCTGTGGATTGAAAGCTAAAAATCACGCGAAATTACGAGAAAACTACCATCCCGAAAAAACTCCTCAATCGAGAAAAGTTTTTCGTCCGTGAACACAATGGATCGATGACGATTGGCAGCAAAACGCTTTTTCATTGCCTTGGCTCTTTTCAATCGCTCCTTCTTCTGCTCATCTGTCAACGCTCGGCGCTTTTGACGCTTCCAAGACTTCAATCCGACGTCAACCTTCATAATCTGTCGTGCTGAAAATTCGGAAATACGCATGGCCTTGGCAAGCTTTCTAGTGGAATTTTTCTTCGACGAGTTGTTTCCCTTGATTCGACTCTTGATATTTTGAACGTTTTGAGGAGTGCTTGAGGTTTTGAACGACCGCTCCGATGACGATCTACATTACTGCCAATTTCTTCCCATCTTTGTAAATGTTTTTGAACAATCGTATATATTCTTTTATGGCCTGGAAACACTACCAAAAAACTGTCGAAAAATAACATTTTTGACAAAATCGAATTTTTATGCAAAAAAAAGAAAAAATTTGACGATTTTTTAAATACAAAAATGGTAATTTTTAATGTATTTAGGGCTTCAACAAAATAATTCTTGGTTAATTTATTTCCTGATTTTAGGATAAAGCATTCGGATGTGAATTGCTCGAAAAAGCTATCACTAACAAAGTAAATAATCCTAAAAATGTGGCCTACAAAATCTCAAAAATTGTGAATTTCAAAAATGCCGACCGTATTGCCAAGACCCCCAAAGCCCTTAAGAAAATGCTTAAAGCACAATCAAAAGTGCTTAAGAAAATGTATAAACTTGGCTATCCCGATGACATGAATTGGGATCATGTTAGAAGCCTAGTACGTGAAGTGAAGGATATTAACTATGAAGACTATGTGGTCCCTGATTGGTTTCGCCAAAAATTAGTTTGTCATATTTATTTTTAGCCTTTTTAAACTAAAAAATTTTAGACTGAAGAAGCTCAGAGCAGGATCTCTATTAGAAACCAGCTAATAATTTATATGGTTAATCTTGATGAAGAAAATGACCTTAATATTGTAAATATCGGTGGTCAAAGTCAAGCAGAATTGCCAACTTCTAGTAAAAACAAGGCAAAAATTTACCCGATGTAATACAGAGTGATTCGAAAGTTCTGTCCCAATATTTTACATCGAATTAGCATACCAAAAACAATGTCCGTTTTCGTCAAAATTATGCTCTATGGGGGTTTTTCGTACGGGAATCAATTCCCGTAATAATTGAGTGATGAAAAATTTTCTATGTTTCTGTATTGGTGATCTTATGGACCAAAGTGTCAATATAGAAAATCGTTACATAAGAGTCAAAGTCCGGAGTTTCGTTGTCTAGAGGGTTTTCGCGGTCGAACACGAATCCGAGCGATTTGAGCCGCTTCAATCTTTATCTGACCGTGTTATTGCACTTTTCTCCTGATTATTCCATTTTGACACTCAATGATTGGATAAGGGGTCCTATGGGTCCTAAGTCCCCCATATAGGGCCATAGAAAATTTTTCATCGCTCAATTCTTGCGGGAATCGATTTCCCGTCCGTAAAGCCCCCTAAGGCACAATTTTGACGAAATGGTCATTGTTTTTGTTATGTTAATTCGATATAAAATATCAGGACAGAACTTTTGAATCACCCTGTAATAATATTATGTTTTACTCTAGTTATAGTCAAGTTTTTTATCATATTTTTTCTTTTTTTGTTTTCTTAAGTATACTACAAAAAATTAAAGGACCAGTCAATTCGGAAAAAGTTGCCATTTTTTGTTGATAGAACCGAGAGGTCGAGCACTAGGAGGGGAGAAAAAGTGACACTCCTTTTTAAGCTAAAAATGCAAAGAAAATTACGATTTTTTATTGAAAAAATGGAAAATTTTGAACATTTTTGGTGAAAAATCATAATGGAGGACCATTAAAATTTTGGGAAAAACATATGGGGTGTCCCTTACTCTTTTTTTGGTTGTTGTCTGATGCCCGGGGTTTACATGCGCAGAGTGTTCTACTGCAGTTAGGCATTGTCTAAAAATATGCCACCAATTTCATATTTTTTAGGATTCTATTTTTTCGTGTAACTTTTTAAATTTTTTTTATAACTTTCGACTATTTTTTTGTAACTTTTTTCAGTAAAGGCAAAAATATTTTGCTAACATAAATCCGGCTGCACTGGGGGATGCCCACCCTTTTGACCTGCAACCTAAGGTCACAGTAGGATGACACCCCCAGCTGCGCCGGAGAAATAGAATGATACCTCCGGCTGCGCCGGGGGATGTCCACCCTTTGACCTGCAGCTTAAGGTTACAATAAGATGACACTCCCCCCGTCTCAAAGTGACCCAAAAACGAGTTGGTTCCACATTTTATACGCTTAAATCGTGTTTTCAGACGTTTAGAAAGCATTTAAATTGATTCCATGTGTTTTTGAGTTTTTCTGTAAACGCTAGTCTAGCCATATTTTTATCTTTGCTGAAAAAAGTTACAAAAAAAATTTAAAAAGTTACACGAAAAATATTTCCGATTTTTGATTGTAAACCCGGTTTCTTTGTATTATAATTTTGTTTTTTATTTTGCGCCGTTTTTTTAAATCTATTTGTGATGACTTAAGAGACGATATCTCAAAAATTCGAACTTAGGTGGGCATAGTGTTAAACGGTTCGAGCGGGCTCCAAGTTGAATTTATTTAGTAAGATTAATGCAGTTTTTAAAAGTCATTTCGAGTCAAAACTCGCGTCCCAAAAAATTTAAAACCTTGTCCAAAGCTAAAAAACCCGATTTTACGTTGATTATTTGAATTTTTCTAACCCGTCTAAAACACCCTATATAATTTTTTTCGTCCAAAATTTCTATCTGACCGATGTATTCCAATATGGAGAACAATTCTAGAGTAATTTCAAAAAAATCCGAGAAAAAATTTTTTCGATTCCTCCAACTACGCCAACCGTGTAAAATGGCTCAAAAATCGAAGTTTCTTGGATTTTTTCAAAGCCACACTAGAAATGTTCTCCATATTGAAATACATCGGCCAGATAGAAATTTTGGAGCTACTACGCCTGGGGGGGGGCGCACTTAACAGAAATAAAAATGCCGAAGTAAAAATGTCAAAAA
>JAQGCO010000213.1:0-12544 GCA_034700925.1 Acrobeloides cf. buchneri Gr-Nem-00862
GTACTCAGCCCTAAATAAAAAAGAATTTTTGATATATCAAAAATTGGGACTTACTTTCGCAGCTGGCTTTATAACTACCTGATTTTGACTGACTTTTTAGTGCTTCATTTGTAGATTTAAGCTGGTTATTAGCATTTTTCAACGTTTCTATCTCTTTCGTGGCCTTACTCAAGTTTATGGTCATTGAAGCCAATTTTTTCTCTTTTTCTATGGCTATAAATCGAATGATTTTTTTCAGAAACATGTTCAAAAAACGTTACCTGCTTCTTTATAGGGCCTCAGTTCAAATAGTTCTTTGTTTTGACTAGCTATGGTTCGATCATAACTATTCTGGACTTCAGTCAATTTTTTCTCCCAAGATTTATCTATGGAGTGAGAATTTTTACTTGTCAGAGAGTTTTCTTTTAGTTTAAGATCTTCATATTTTTTATTTTTTCGCCATTCTTGAACCTTAGGAGGTATGGAATTTTGAATTTCCCTAATTTTTGTTTCTAACTCCATTATTTTCGATTGAAGTCTTGAGTTTTCTTATCTAAAATCTTTCAATCCCCTTTGGCTCGTTGGATCTTCAAAAGTGTTTGATAAATAATCATGGTTCAATCTCTCTCGACTTATTGATTGAGAATATCTAGGCTTCTCGTTTTTAAGGCGTTCAAGCTCCATTTTACACAGTTCATGATCCTTTTTTGCTTGTTGGGCGACTTCGTTGGCATAGGTTAAATTTTGTTCCAAATATTTATTGTCATTCGTCAGTTTGAGGATTATTTTGTCTTGTTCCAAATATTTATTGTCATCCATCAGTTTGAGGATTATTTTGTCTTTATCCACAAGCTGACAATTTAAATTATTGATCCATGTACGTAATTCTTCATTTTCTTGATTTAATTGGACGCATGAATTTTTGTAAGTGGATTTTTTCTGTTTTAATTCGTCAATTTTCTAAAAAATTTTTGATCAAAAAAATCTCCCTACCCCATCCTAGATGAAAACCCAGTGGGAGATCTCATATCCCATCAAAATTTAAAAAAAAATCGAAATTTTCACCACAACCTATTTGTTCCAAAAATTTCCAATTTTTCCTTCCATGCCGATTTTCCTTACTCATTCCTTAAACTTTTTTCCATGATTTGCGCATCCTCTCTCTTTTTTGCCACTTTTTTGCGCTCTCCTCTACCATTTGGGAGCTGATAGGGTATGGCGGATCTAGAGGACCAGAGGCATATACAAGGTGTTTCAGATGAAATGTACCTATTTTATTTTATTTTGACATAACTTTTTTCTGGAAAATGATTTTGAATTTTCGAATTTTGGAGGGATGAAAAGGAGGGACTATTCTCAAAAAATTTTTTTGTAAAATCACTTTTCTAGGGTAATTTTGTGCGAAAAATCGATTGCACATTTCCTAAATGTGAAAACGTCATCTTGACCTGGGGCCTGTTGCTTAGTTCCGGAACCGGAAGTCGGATCCCGGAACCGGAAGTTGGAACCGGAGATAGGAAGTAAAAACTTCCGACTTCCGGTTCCGATTTGGAAAATTTGCACTAAATTGGAACCGGAAGTCGGAAGATTTTACTTCCGATCTCCGGTTCCGGGATCCAACTTTTTTTGAGAATAATCCCTTCTTTTCACCCTTTTGGAAAACCTCTTGTTAGGGGTTTTCCCCTCCTAAAAAAATTCCTGAATCGCTACTGATTGGACTCCCAAGCATAATTACTGAATCCCTTTCTCACCAAAATAAAAAAAATATATTAAACTTTGTGCCCTTATATTTAGGGTCGGCACAGGTTTGCACATTCTATCGTACGACGGCCCCACAAGCTATCGTACGATCGTACGACGCAGTACGATGGCATCGTACGAAATTTCGTCGTACTCGTACGATAGCTTGTGGCCATTTCGTCCGTCGTACGAGTGTATTTTACACTCGTACGATAGCTTGTGCCGTTGCTTGTGACCGTGCGATAGCTTGTGCCGACCCTTATAGTTACTTGTTCTTGCTTTAATATTTTAGCGTTTTTTGTTTCTTCATTTTCTTTTAGTAGTTTATTTGCACCTTCTATTTTCTTTATATAACTATCTGCTTCGATAATGATCTAAAAGCACAGCCATAGTATTTTTAATAAAAATCACAAACCTGTGTATAGTCAATGCATTTTCTAACATATTCAACGTGAGATTTCGCTGCAAGTTTCATATAAAAATCATATTCTGCCAAAAAGTTCAGATTAATTCTATTTAGAGGGTTTAGGTCGATACAACATTTAATAAAGTTTTCCATATCTGGAGATAGTTGACACTTTTCTGATGCTTTATCTATGAGTTCGTTTGTTTTAGTATTTTTGATCAACAATGTAATTTCTATTATATTAAAATTTTTCTGTTTAGAAATTTTATAGGGTATCCCACCGTATAAAATTTCGATCAGAGTTATGCCCAAACTCCAGATATCTTGAGAAGAATTTGTTGTGCAATATCCCAATGAGGTTGTTCCACCAAATATTTCTGGTGGTTTATATAAAGCTGTTCCTACAAAGCTACTTGTGATGGACTCATCATCTATACGGGCGGAACCAAAATCTGCTAGCTTGATCTCACCCGAGTAATTAAATAAGATATTCTCAGGCTTGATGTCTCTGTGAGTAATGTTATGTTTTCGTAATGCTTTCAACGCATGCAATATTGAAATCCCGAAAGCTGCAGCCAACTGTTCGGGAAATCTTAGAACATTTCGATGAAATTCATGATACAAATCCAATAAATTCCCATTCATTTTTTCCATGCAAATAACCAGAAATTGTTGATAGAAAAAGAAGCCGTATAAATCGACAACATTAGCATGAATGGTCACCAAACCATGTGTTTTTACTTCGTTGTATAAATGATCTATAGTTTTTTCAAAATTTTGGTCATTTCTTAGTGGAATTGGAATGAATTTTAAAACGATCTCTTTGTTCGTTTGTCTGTGGCGATATAGCCTTACTCGGTGCTTTGCAGAAATGACCGAAATCCCGATAAAATCGTTGTTATCTATGGAATAGGGGTTGGGATCATTTGGGAATTGTAGATAGCCAAACTTTTTTAAGCCAAAATTGTTTAAGCCATTAAATCGGTGGATGACTTCTAGAGGGACGTACTCCTTGGATGTATCATCGAGAGAAAGTGTCTCAAAGCCTTGGGTTGCCAAAGTGCCATCGTTTAAAATAGGGACTTGTCGGGCTTCTTCAAAGCTATCGTTTCGCTCGATTTTGCGTTTACGCTTGTTGGAGATGGATTGTCTACCAAGCATTGTAGCTTAATTAAAGCATTACCCTTTATTAACCTAAAACAACATTTTTTAAATAAAAAAGGGCACTATAACTTTTGTCATGAATTGAATTTGTCATGACATCATAAAACTACAACTTTTGTCACAAAAAATAGCTGTTACAAAAGCATCGATGATAGAGTTACAAGGGCATCGGTGATCGGAAATAATTCGTATTTATATCCGTGGCAAAAGTTAGAGTGATAAAAGTTACGTGACAAAAGTGACGTGACAAAAGTGACGTAACAAAAGCGTGACAAAACTCGTGACAAAAGTTAAAAAAAGTAAATTTATCAGAAAAGTCGGCAATTAAAACACATATTATGGGTGGTTATTTTATTGTTGACTACATGTCTCGTGACAGGCGGCCTTCTTTCTCAATACAAAAGAGTTTCTGCTTAATCACTGATAAGATGAATGAACGCCCAATTAATAACTTGTTGGCCAGCTTCCAAAAAATAATTAGGAGGGGATCTAGGGTAGACAGGGGTTATCTCCCCCTTTTGCGATTGTCGAAACGTTTCTAAGAAAAAATATTAACGGGTATTTTGGTTGATTTTTCAAAGTTTCGAGCTCCCCAGGATTTTTGTCCCTCTGAAAAAATTTCTGATGAATCACAGATTTTCTTAGCCATATAAATTTTTTCTAACATTTTTGAAATACTATGCTCTAGATTAATTCTGATAATAAAAATTTTAACCAAGAAATCATCCATAGTAGAGTTGTGTAGTTGTAAATTTACGTAAAATACGTAAATTATATGTAAGTTTTTGCTCTTTGATAAGTTCGACAGTAAGTCAGACAATATAGAAATTTTTATTAAACTTTTTTAGCCCAAAAATAATTAAAAATTTCTATGTTGTCTGACTTGCTGGCGAACTTATCAAGAAGCAAAAACTTACATATTTTACGTAAATTGCACAACACTAATCCATAACACACTGTTTTTTTCTTTATCAGACATTCGGGCATTAAGACTCGGTCAAAGCAATGATCATACTCTCGATGTTATTATAAACAACAAGAATGTAATAAAAGAAAGAATGAATTGCATTGGAGTTTGTCCAAAAAATTTGATCATGCCATTTTTCGATTTTTGAGCTAAAAAATTCAATTTTTGAGTTAAATCGATTTCTGAAGAAAAATCGATAATTGCCCTGGTTTAGGCACAAACTTGTCTTAGTATCGGGCATGGCATGAGCATGGGACTAAGAATGTACATAGATTAAAATATGCCATTTTTTGTTGAATCCCGTAAAAATATCCAACTCTTTGCTCTAGTGATCAACAACTATAAATCACTCGAAATTCTGCCAAAATCAATACTTAAAGGCATCACAAAAGATGTGATCAACTTTTTCTCTGTGTTGTACCAAAGACTTCCAGAAAATCATCTAAAGAATAAAAGAGCCGAGGCCAATCTGAAACTTTATATGCTAATCCATGCTGGGTATCATTTTGGAAGAATAGTGAAGGGAGTGAATAAACTTGTGTAAGAAATTTTAAGATTTTGCTGGAAAAATTATGCTTTGGATAAGAAATTTATTTCAATAGTTTTAACAATAAACATGTTGAATATTTAAAAATAAAATGATGAAAAATTGCACCTTTCAATGGATATTCATGATCATAGGTGGGCAAGGGGGAGGATGTAGGGTTCTTGATGAGGTGATCTTCCTTGCCACCGGCGAAAAATTTTCACGAAAAATGGTATTTTTAACTTAAAATTTTTGGATTTTGCTAAATTTTGAGGTGATCCCCCTATTTTTCGGCCTTTGGAGTGAGTGGGTCAGGGGAGGTGCCATCTCCTCCTTGCTCAAGTATGTTCATGATAATGTCAAAAACTTAAGCTCCCATGGTCATCACCCAATCCGGCTGCAACCTCTCCAATTTCTGCACAGCATCTTTAAGCCCAAGTTTCGCTCTAAGCGCCAATTTTGCGTTTCTTGCCTCTTGAACATCTTCAGCACCTTCATGATTCGAAGTAAACATGAATGCCATGAGAGGCAACATATTGGCTTGGTTGATCATCGCGTATTCGTAGGCTGTTTTGAACTAAAACGGTTTAATTTGAAGGAGCAGAGTAGGTGCTACCTGTTCAACAGTAAAACTCGGTTCTTTTTCATGGGGTTTCAAAAAATTGGTTAGGTTTTCGTGATAGTAATCACAGATGAAGGTTTCAAGGTCTCGGCGGATTTCAGCATCGACGCCCATGGTGATTATTCGGGCCATGTCACAAGCTGGATTGCCTAAAAATGGAATGATTAAAATAAGAATGTTCAAGACCATGCTCGTCCTAAGCCTAAGATTAAACCTAAGCAAAAGCCTAAGCCTATGCTCGTTCCTAACCCTAAGCCCATGCCATGTCAATACCTTCAAAAGCGATTTGAAAATCCACAAAAGCCAAAACCTCATTCGGCATGTTTTCTTCATCATTTTTAAACAAAATGTTGTTCGTCCACAAGTCTCCAAAATTGACCAATGTTGGTAGGCCTGAAAAATGAATTTTTAGCATAAGCGCATCAATTTCCACTTTTTACCCAAATCCTTACAGCATCCTCGACATATGTACTCGGCAATTTTTCCATCAAGTCCTGTTCTTTCTATTTTTTGCAACAATGGCTCAAATTCTAAAAACGAGGTCATACTAGAAATTGGGCATCAAAAAACCTGGGTTGACTTCAATAGCTTTAGCATTCATTGTTCTCATCATACTGAAGAAATCTTCGTCGTTGAAGGAAAACTTTAAGAAGTGATTTTTCCAAGTTTCTTGGGTGGTAAGAAGATGGGCATGGAATCTGGCGAGGTGTTTGACAATGGATTTTATCTAAAGATCACTTTGTTATGATCACCACGGGCGATTCTAAAGATACCCCGATAGATAACCCCAAAAGAGACCTCATGGGTGATCCATGAAACCCCTATAGAAATCCAGATCCGAACGAAGGAAGTGAGAGGGAGAGAGAGAGAAAGTTTACTCTACCTGAAACACATTCAAAGACCCAAAAGCCCCCAAAATCTTCATTTGATCACTCATGTCTTCCATGAAAATGACTCCTTTTTGTTTCTTTTGAGTCAAAAATTTTTGCGTGTAGGACACTTTTGGTATTGGCAGCACCTTTACATTCCTGAACATGTCATAGAAATCGCATTCAACATTGTGGAATGTGGCTATTTTCTCTATCATTTTGTCTCCCTTGAGGATCTCCATCTGAAAATTTTGTGGGTTAAAAAATGTTATGGTGTTATCAGGTTATGTTACGGCCACACTTGAGCACGTGGTCAGTCGTTTTCCCAAAAAAGTGCGCGACCCCTCACCTCACGACGAAAAAAGTGCGCAACCTCCTTCTCAGGTTGCGCGATTCCCCAACCTTGGTCAGTCAAACGACTATTGGGTTGTTCCCAGTGGCGTAGGAAGAGGGGGCCCAGGGGGCGCGGGCCCCCTCATAGCAAAAAAAATGAAAATTTTTTCCTAATGGTCCCCTTATGTTTTTCTCCAAATTTTTTTAAAAAATGTTTCAAAAATCATAATGGTCCCCCCATTATGATTTTTCACCAAAAATGACCAAAATTTCCTATTTTTTCACCAAAAAGGTCCAAAATTTTCCATTTTTTCTACAAAAATTGTAATTTTCTGAACATTTTCATCTTAAAAACAAGCATTTCTCAAAAAATTTTTAGTCCAAATATCGAATTTTTTAGCCCAAACTCGAATTTTTAGCCCAAAAATCGAATTTTTTAGTCCTAAATTTGGTCTAAAAATTGAGTTTTGGGCGAATTTTTTTAGCCCAAAAATTGATTTTCCATTTTTTGATCTGACATCCTTCCCCTAATCAGCAGATATCTAAACCTTACATCATTTTTCTCGTCATTGTCCAATAATTCGCCGATGGTATCATTGAAACAATCCGAGGTGGGTATCTTCATGACAAAATTGTATACCGATTCTTTTTGGTTGTTGACAAAAATGTTGGCTTTATAAATTTTCGACAGATAGCCTTTGTTTTCACTAATGTCTCGGGCGGTGATCTAAAAACGTAAGGTATATGACTCGAAAAAAACATGAGCTTCAGGCCGTAAATCATCAAAACACATAAGTTTATGGTCTTAAATATCGAAAAAAAATCATGATTATCTGACCAAGGATTCAAATACCTACCAAAGTGACAAAATTTCCATTTACAACCTTCCTAAACCTATCGTCATATGCAGTCAAAATATTTACAACCCATCCATGAGTAAGCCCAGTATCCGCTACTGGTTCTCTTAAAAGTTTTGGATCAAGCTTGATAACCATTTTGTAAAAATCCCAATACAACAAGTTTGAAATCTCGCTAACGCTTCCTTTTCTGAAATATATGACACCGAAAAAAACACTATCATGAATTCATTAATGTTAGATCATTTAAATACCTGCAAAGTTGTGCATTTTTGTGATCATTATTTTTTGGGCATGCACATGCTCATTTATCATTTTAACACTCGAGTCGATCATTTTAACACGCGACTATTTTTTCATAATTTTTGAGCATTATTGCCTTTTTATGGACACAACTTTGGATCAAATTTTGTATTCAAAGTGTAAAATAGGGTGTCATTCGATCAACAGTTCTGATCAAAACGTGTTTTTGAGCTGATATTTCGATTGTAATTGAATTGGGCATAAACCACTTTAGGTTCCGACACAAAATTTTGTGACTTAATTTGCATAATGTTTTTGGAACATAAATTTGTGTTAGAAATCATTTTTGGGTGCTTTATTTAGAGACCGACACATGAAAAATTTTTTGGAGGAAACAATATCAATTCCACAATTTCATCCAATACTATTCAAATTTTGCTTAAAGCATCAGTTTCAGTGATGGGTTATACTGAATGCAGGTAAGTCTGAACTATTGTTGGATGGGAACACCTCTTAAAGGGGGTCCAAATTAGAGCCCTTAAAAGTAAAAATAGAGTGAAGAATCACAAGAAAAATCATCCGATATTGAATGAGCTCAGACCAGGAAGTTGAGCGCAAAACAAAATTTCTCATATAAACCAATAAAACCCATTGGTCAGCCGACCTGGCACCGGGACATATAAATTGGTTCGAAAAGCGAGCATGAATAGCACAAGAATAGTGGCAGTCGACTCACCTTTACAACTACGTAGTTTGTTTATTTTTAACAAATTACAGGGTGTTCACAAATAACGTGCCCCTTGAGTGTTGCACATCTTTTTCTGTAGATTTCTTTGAATCCATTTATATATGAGCAAGAACATTCATACATCAAAAAGAAAAAATTTTTAAAACAATTTATGGAAGTACCGCTACCATCTGTGAGCGCCTATCGGCGCTCAAAGCGATGATGGTAGCGGTCAGGCTGTGTCGGGCTGACGTGGTACATGCGGCCAATCTTAGGAGTCTTCCTCTTTCTCAATTTATTGTATCATAGAGTATAGACAAAGCCCTATAAATAAACAAGAAATATCCTATGGGTTTCAAATTCATTCTTCCACTTTCTGCACCACGTTTCTCTTGGCCAGGGGCCCGTTGCTTAGTTCCGGAACCAGAAGTCGGATCCCGGAACCGGAAGTTGGAACCGGAGATCGGAAGTAAAAACTTCCGACTTCCGGTTCCAATCTAGTGCAAATTTTCCAAATCGGAACCGGAAGTCGGAAGTTTTTACTTCCGATCTCCGGTTTCCAACTTCCAGGTCTGCGTAGACTTCTCTTGCTCCAACTGCGGTCTTGAAAGAGTTGAGGCTCCATTTCTGAAAGCGCTGAAAGTTTACATGAAACACCCACTTTTCATCACCAGTTATTATGCAGGGTAAAAACGATTTCCGATGATATCTGGTGAGGAGATTCTGGGAGCGCTGAAAGTTCACATGAAACTTCGACATAGCGCTCGCATTCGTCGTAGATGATGGTCTTCTCGTCGCTGACAACCTTGATCTTCGCTACGTCATGGCCCTTGTAGATGTACTTGTACAGGTACTTCACGGCCTTCACTCCACCGATGTACTCGGAGTTGGTGTGGCAGTTGAGGAACTTCGATAGAAAGGCGTTGTGCGGCACGACACGTGGCAGCTGACCTTCATTGTGTTCAGGGAGCAGTCTTGAACAATGTCGAGCTTCACCAAGAGCATATACAGTTCCAGACCATTACCGAGACTTTCGAGTCGTTTGCTTCTTCTCATAGAAGAATTGACGGAGAGCACTACATTGTCAGGAAGATATCACGGCCCTTAAGGGTCGCCACAAGCACGGCACAAGCTGTGGTACGATGGCCCCACAAGCTATCGTACCAAATCATCGTGGCATCGCAAAATTAACGTAAAGGTACGATGAAATCGCCACAAGCTGTGGTACGACGCGGTACGATGGCATCGTACCAAATTGGTACGATAGCTTGTGCCGTTGCTTGTGGGGACACGATAGCTTGTGCCGACCCTAACATTTCCCCCAAATGTATGCAGCTCTTCGTTCCATCACAATCTGACTCTGACTCAGCGCTTTCCATTGTAGCTTGTCTAAAAGAGACGTGTAGGCTGAAGCGAAGTTATTGGTTATCAGCTTGGTTGTCAGCAAAAAAATGTGCATAAAATTTTAAATTCTTGTAAATAAATGGCTCATTGTTTGCTTTTTAAAATCTTTTTCATTTTCCACAGTTTCTATGTCCATACCATGCATAATTATTTTGATTTGACAAAAGATTTTTTTATTATAATAGTGGGCGAAAGAGTCAGTTTTAAAATGATGACATCGTATTAAACAAACATATTTTGAACTTATAAAGGTCAGAATAGCTTAAAAGTGGTGATTTCTTCATCGGAAATTCGCTTTTTCTTAAAGTTGTTTTGTAGTTAGATGTCGTTTAATATGGTTTGCCAATTTTTTCATAAATATTTCTCAAATCCCAGATTGTTTACAAATCATGCAAATCTATTTTTACCAGCCTTTGTAGCAGGATGGATGTCTTTATATTTAGTAAGTCTTTGTAAAACCGGATCTTCAAAAATAGGCCCCAAAAACCGGATCTTCAAAAAGTATGGCAAAAAAACAAGATCCTAAAATAGTGCCCCCCAAAACAAAGTTATAGTCCGTTTCAACGCCAGTTTTAAAATTTTGGAAACTGCGTAGCCAAGTGGTTAGGACGCCACAGTTTATAGACCATCCGTAGCTCTGCGGTCGGGCGGTTAATTTGGTTGCGGTCGACCCCTCTAGGGTTTAGGGGGATTTGTTCATGTGTGGTCCCGAAAATGTGATCATCCAAAAACAGGGTCCAAAAAACAAGATCCACAAATGGATCTATAAAAAAGGATCATCCCAAAAATATCCAAAAATAGGGCCCCAAAAGCATGATCATCCAAAAATAGGGTCCCAAAAACAGGACCCAAAAACAGAACCCAAGAATAGGGTCTTTCATAGGTCATTTAGGGGGTTAGGCTTAGCGGTAGGCTTAGGCTTAGCATTAGGCTTATCCTTAGGCTTAGCATTAGGCTTAGGCTTAGCCTTAGGTTTATCATTAGACTTAGGCTTAGCATTAGGTTTAACATTAGGCTTATCCTTAGGCTTAGCATTAGGCTTAGCCTTTGGCTTAGGCTTAGCCTTAGGCTTAGGCTTAGCCTTAGCCTTAGCCTTAGGCTTAGTCTTAGGCTTAGGCTTAACATTAGACTTAGGCTTAGCATTAGACTTATTATTGTCGTTTGTCTTTTAGCCCCTATTATTGTCATTTTGAAAAAAAGCTCACTAATCTTTAGATGAAATTCAACGAAGAAATGATACTGGTAGCTTTTGAAATGCCTTGGACGAAAAATACGTCTATTTTTGAACAAGTAAGCCACATTTTTTATTCGTATAAAAATACGATTTTTAGAAAAATCCCCACGAAATCTTGCGTGAAATAACAAACTGGAGATATTTCAGTTCAATCGTTGGTTCTTTTATCTGTATTTTTCTCTTTCCTTTGAACCCATTATGGATGCTTAGGGTATGGCTAGATTTTTCATCTGGCCTCAACAATTTTTAGATATCAGCAATTCCAACCTTGCTGATCGGAATTTGCTATATCATTCCGTATTGGACAGGGGAACATGGTCTACTATGGTTTTGTTTAGGTCGTTTATTTATGGGATTTTCAACTGCATTGGGCACGACTGCGGCTGTTACTTTTTTAAGTTGTGCCAAGAGTCCTCTTCCACCAAAACATCATCACCGATGTTTGGGTTCTTTGGTATTTTTTTGTAATTTGATTGAGCAAGCGAAATTGTTTAAGATTGCTATGGGTGCTCTTGGTGAAATAGCAGGACTAATGATAGGGTATAAAACGGTTGAAACTGAATGGATGTATGTTATGTTAGGATTGTCTGTATCAGGTATGTTCGTGTCAATATGATAGAGTATTCGGTGCTAGTCGACAATAGATATCAAATACACTTTATGTTCCAATGAAACTTTATTTATTTCCAAACAAATTTAGGCTTAGGCTTTAGAGTTAGGCTTAGGCTTAGGCTTAGGCTTAGCCTTAAGCTTAGACTAAGGCTTAGGCTTAGGTTTACTGGCTAAGTCTAAGGCTTAGCCTTAAGCTTAGACTAAGCCTAAGGCTTAGGTTTACTGGCTTAGGCTAAGCCTTAGGGTTAGCCTTAGGCTTAGGCTTAATCTTAAACTTAGAATAACAAGGGACCGGTCAGAAGTGACGTATCAGTTTTCCGATGAAAACAAATGCCAATTTTTAGCCATTTTCGTCCAAAAATTGCTTATTGTAAAAGACCACTTCGCAATTTTACAAATTTTTCCAACCCTATCTGTCGATGTGTGGTGCCTTTTCCACTCTAAGCAACGATCTCTTTCGACACTTTTCCAAAATGATTTTTTTTGCCTGATCCTGGATAGATCGTGTTGATTTCTAAAAGTTCTCCTCTATGAATTTGATTCAGTGACACAATTTTCCCTATGAGAAATCATAAATCGAGAATTTATTTTATTAAAAAAAGTTTTTAAAAACGCCGCACTTGTTTGTTTCTAGTCATAATTCCATGGCTACTTACGTGGTTACCTAAAATATCAAAATATGGTCAAGATTTCAGTGAGATTGATCCAAACGAGGAAAATGGAAATCTTGATGATTCATCAACTACATTTACACAATTTTTCATTCAATATTTCTCTTTTATCAAAAATCATTTATGGAACAAGAAATTCCCAATTCGAGCTTTGTTAGCAGCATGGTTTAATGTAATGTGCGGGTTATGT
>JAQGCO010000214.1:0-12513 GCA_034700925.1 Acrobeloides cf. buchneri Gr-Nem-00862
ATTATCTCAAAAACTACAACGATTCAGAACATGCCGTAAAAACAAAAAATGCTCCATTTTTCATGAACTTTTCGAATCACACGTGGGCGCGTGGTCTGTCGTAATTTTTTTTAAAGCACAACCCTCTTGGCCCCTAGCACAACCCCACAACCCTGGTCTGTCGTAACGACAGACCAATAAATTCTTGTTGCCCCTTTCCCCCTCCACCGGCATAACTCTCTTTCCTCCCCCTCCCCGGCACGACCCTCTTTCTCTCCCCCCCGGCACAACCCTCTCGACCCCTCAGCACGACCCCCCTTGACCCCTCGGCACAACCCTCCGATCCTGCCCTGTCGTCACGACACCCCGCAGCCCACGTGTGTTTCGAATATATACAAATTGTGGCAACTTTTTTTACCAAGTGGACTGGTCCATTTAAAAACTTTAGATGATTCTCACAACACGAAGACAACGTCTCTTAGTCATAATGCTGTGGGTTCTGCCAATTTTGTACATATTCGTGTGGTTTATCGCCGATCCCAACGATGGCTTTCGAGTTCCTCAATGCTCCTTATTGTTCTACAACCGTCTTCCATTTCGTTTAACCGTATTTACTTCATTCATAATTCCGTTATTTGCAACGTTCGCTTTATATGCTATTATACTGTTCACATTGTTGAAGGCTAAAGCTAAATGTGATCATGATATTAGGTGAGAGGTTGTTGAAATTTGAAAATTTTTCAGCAGCAATTTTTCAAATTTATCAGCATTTTTTTAATATAGAAAATCCATGCATCATGGCCGCGTGAAGTCGAAGCTAAAATTAGTTTGGACAACTTTACTCATCTTGTCAACTTTTACCCTGTCTTGGGGTGTTTGTGTGCTGTACTTTGTGCTGGTTTGCAAAGAAGGATGTGTTTTTGTTTATATGCGCAGTATCAGCTTTCATTTTGGCTTTTTGCTGAATTCAACAGTGAATTTTCTGGTAAGCAGTTGAGCTAGCTGATGCTCAAAGTTACAAAACAAGTGAAAATCCTTGTCACCGGCCAAAAATATGCGAATTTTGAGCACGATAATATTCGATTCATTATGACAAAGGAGAACGGCGCGCAAAAAAATCGAAATTTTTGCTCAAAAATCGAAATTTTTAATCAAAAATTGAAATTTTTGCTCAAAATCGGCCCGTGACAAGGATGATCACTTTTTATGCATCCCTAAATTGAGAAAAAACATTTAAAATTTCAACATTATAGGTGATGTTGAAGCTGATGCTGAACCCACTTATCTATGCACTTCGAATGAGACATATCAGGGCTAGTGTGGCCGCACTCCTTTCAATGTTATGTTTCCGACATTTCGGAAAAAACTTAGCCATAAATCAAATCTCTATGAATTTTGTGACCACTACTCAGTTCCCGGATTCTGAACCAAATAGTCGACGTGCTTCCAGATATTTAACACGAATGAGCTCAGACCTGGCACAGCTTAAGCCATTTTCAAATCATTCTGCAACAAATGGAGAATTACATGCAGTTATGGGTTCAACCTCGGTTAAGAATCCGCGGAGATCAGCTTCAGTCGTCGGAACTTCAGGAGCTGTCAGCACAAGAAACGAATATATTGCACATAGCTCAAGAAATAGTTGTCGACCTAAACTTGTGAGGGAAAATGAAGAATGGGGTAGATTAGTTAATAATCGGATATCGCGTATTTAAAAACAAATTTTGATGATTGTAAAAAACGGGTATTTATTTCATTGTGATGATTTGTTGTATATGTATACATGAAATTTTTAAATGTATCTGGTAGTTCGGATTAGCGACCTAAAAAAATTTTTGAGCAAAAAATTTTTAAGAGCTTCGACAGATGAGTCTCCAGGATTTTTATACGAATTTTTCTTATAAAAAATAACCTTATCCCCAGAAACGTCCATTTTTTTACATAAAAAACTAAATGTTTTGATTTTCGCTTTAATACACCGACCCTGAATCAAGATCAGGGAAGCATTTTCACGCATCGGGAATGCGCGCATTCGATTCGCCGCATAGAAAAGCCCTATAGGGCTTTAAGCCCTTTTTAAAAAATATACATATATAATTTTTCCGAATTTTGAACCCTGTCATTTTGGGTCGCTAATCCGAACTAGTACCATATATCTAAAAAATAAATTTTATTCGATACTTAGAAGAGAGCGTCTCTGCAAAATGTACAATTTTGAAAAGTAGATTCGAGAGAGAGTTTGATTCTTCACATTGTTTTCGTTATTTTTTTAAAATAAACTGGACACCGAGCACCTACAGCGCGAATTTTGACAAAAATCGAAAATTTTGCTCAAAATTGAATTTTTGCTCAAAAATCGAATTTTTAGAAAAATTTCGATTTTTGAGCAAAATTTAATTTTAAGCAAAAATTTCGAACTACAAAAAACCGTCAACGAATTCGAGGAACCCAATGACCAAAAGAAACTCTTCATGAAAGCTGGCCAAAAACTGGGGATTTCCGATAAATCAGTGCGTAGAATTCTTCATGAAGAGCTTGGGATGAAACCATTCAAGTTCAAGAAGCGCCAAAAGTTAACGGCAGAAGCTAAAAAGGAACGTTTGGATGGGGGTCGATCTCTGCTACGTTTTACGATGTGTGATCATGAACATTCTCATGTGACTGGTTTATTCTGCCGCATCTTGTATTATTTAAAAAAATACAACAAAATTTTAAAGAGATAATTGACTTTCAGCAAAAATATTTTATACTGCATATTTCTGAGTCCATTCTCTTGTGGTCTGTTCGAATTTTACTCGATCCTTATTATACAAATCGCATGCCTCTGGGTTATGCGGATGTGTGGGGTTAGGATCGAATAGAAGGCCGATAATCGCCATCAAAACTCTTAAAGTCGTAAGTGCCGAACTCCATTTGTCATTCAAAACATAACAGATACTAGGGCTGCTAAAAAAATTATTAAAGGGGGTAAGAATTAGGGACTAATCTCTGAAAAAAAAAATTTTGTGCCAAAACAGCCTATATAGGGGTAAAATCATGCGAAAAATCCATTGTGCGCATTCCCAAAGCGTAAAAATGCTTCCTTGACTCTGATTCAAGGAAATAAGAGTGTGTATTGAAGCGAAAATCCAACATGTACTAATTTCCCTGAATCAGGGTCAAGGAAGCATTTTCACGCTTCGGGAATGCGCGCAGTCGATTCGCCGCATGAAATTACCCCCAGAAATATGATTTTGAGAGAGAAATTTGAAAATTTTCGATTTTCGCTTCAATACACACATCTATTTCCCTGAATCCGGGTGAAAGAAGCATTTTCACGCGGGTGGGGGACTTTTGCGCCCTCACATATGCGCACCGACACTTGCGCTTCCGACATTTGCGCGCCGACATTCTCTCTCCGACATTTGCGCGCCAACATTTATGCAACGACGTGTTTTTCAGCCATTTTTACCCCTAGAAATGATGTTTTTAGAAAAAAATTTTTCTCAAAAAAATGCCCCCAAAAATTGGCAAAATTCTCGTTTTTTTTGGGCATCCTGTATTTTTTTTAACTCTATAATCGTTTCGAAA
Organism: Acrobeloides cf. buchneri Gr-Nem-00862; assembly: GCA_034700925.1. Taxonomy (NCBI): domain Eukaryota; kingdom Metazoa; phylum Nematoda; class Chromadorea; order Rhabditida; family Cephalobidae; genus Acrobeloides; species Acrobeloides cf. buchneri Gr-Nem-00862. Next base: position 3,550 of record JAQGCO010000214.1, read on the forward strand.
TATCAAGTTTCGAAATATCACATGACCTCCACGAACTTTTGAATCATCCTGTAGTGGCATGAACATGTGCGGTGCATTTGAATGGTGCACGTCACAGTGAACCAACGGCTTTCAATTAGTGTCTCTGCGGTGCTGAGATCGTAATCACAGAGAAACATTACATGTTTATAGCACTAGGAAATTTCATTTTTCCATTTCGGGGTGGAAACCGGCTGTCCCTTATGATTTTTTTGCACATTTCCCCAAAAAATTTCATTGATCCCCCCTTATATTTTTTTCGAATCTTTTTTGTTGAATTTTTGACGTTTTAGCCAAAAAACAGCGCCGCAGGTGCGAAATTCTTTCAAAAATAGCCGTTTTTATGCTGAAAATGCTCTTTTGATGAAAAAATTGAAAATTTTTGATGAAAAATCAAAAGAGGGAATATTAGAATTTTTGAAAAAATTTTGGGCAAAAACATAAAGGGGGGATCATTAGGAAAAAATTTTCAGATTTCAGAAGAGGCCCGCCCCCTGGGTATTCCACTAGCCGAAGGCTGAAAATCCCCAAATGATTCCCCCTATATTTTGGCCGGTCGCTATTATTGCTTAATGCAGGGGGATGCCAAGAAATTTGTTTCAAAATCAGCAAATCTGACTTCAAAAATCAATTTTAGGAGCAAAATGCTAATTTTCCATTATATTTCTTAAAAATTTGAAAAAATTTCGCATCACAAAAATCAGATTTGGACACTGAAAAATCAGCAGACTTGGCACCCCTGGCTTAATGTTTCAGTATTCTATTCATTAAAACGAAAGTTATGAAAATGCTATTTCCTAGGCTATTTCGAATGTATCGCATAATGTTTTTGCATAAGAAAAGGAAAAATTGCATAAGATTTTCGGATGTGGAACATTTAGTAAATTTAATTTTTTGTAAATCTGTTAAATTTCAATCATTCTTACATTTCAATTTTTTATTCAAACTAATAAAGTCAAGCTTTTAGCTTTCAAACTAAAAATGAGTGCCACGTCTCGGGGTCGTGGTAGACCGCCAAAAGCATTTGTACCAAATCTTGCTGCCGCTGGTCGACGCTCAGAGAAAGAAAAAGTTGAGCCTAATCCTAGGTACTTACTACTTGTTTTCTGAATTTTCTATAATTCTTTAATTTTTAGCACTTCAAATGGACCAGGTTCTACACGTGGACAAAATCAACGCGGTGTACCTAGAGGCGCACGAGGTGGCCGTGGAAGAGGCGGAAGAGGTCGTCCTCCTAAAGATAATAAAAATAAATTTGTACAATCAGATGGTATTTTTTCGCATGGTTTGGCGACTAATTTGACTTCGCAGTCAATAGTTACAAGGCCAGGTAAGCAGCTAGTATATATATATTGTTAGTTAGGCTCGGGACCGAGCGCTAAAGAATTAGCAAAAGAGAAGAGAACACAACTGTGTTTTGAACACTTTGTTCTTGACCCATTTTGGATCCTTGGAGAGTATCAGGGGCCGAGCGCTAACGCGCTCAAGGTTTTTCCAAGTGGCACTTCCGAGCGACGCTCCCCGCTTTTTCTTTGTTATATATTTTACTCTGAAGTAAAATTTCACTTTTTACCCAATTTTACTCCACACACAAGTTTCTTTGTCATAAAATGTGAAGCCGGAGCGTATCTATAGGGTTTTTTATGCTAGGAGCACGAATCCGGCATTATTTTCACTAGTGGAATCGTTTTTTAAAAAAAATTTTCAACATTTTTGCTGGGGGACAAAAGATCGAACTCTCAAAAAATTCTCCAAATCGATTGATGTTTTGTACTAGGGGTTTTTCAACAGGGAACTCGAATTTGAAGGAATGTTTGATTTTGACTGCAGAAAATGGTCGAATTGATCAGGGGACAAAGTCTATGGAATTTTTATAAAATTACCATAACTTTTTGTCTTAGCGTTCAACAACTGTCAGCAGGGGTCATTTCAACGCGGAATTTTATGAGGAACAACTTTGTAGAACATCACTCTCCCTGGAAAAATCATGGGGGTCAAAAATTCGACCTGCTGACAAATTTTGAAAAAATTTGCATTTAACGTCGAGGGCCAATTTCCCTTAAATACGGACCTAACTGCATGTTAAAAATCTTAATTGTACAATTTTATAGGCGAAGAAACCATTGTTGGTTCTGTGAATACTTCGAATTCAACACGTATTAAATTGGAAATTGATTCTGTGAAAGTTGAGTCCGATCGATGTGAAAAAGTATCAAGTTACGAAGAACAATGGCAATCGGACGATGAAGGTGATAAGGAAGCATTGTCTGAACTTCTCAATGGCGAATCGGTAAGATTTTTTCTACCAGGAGCGTATCGAGGATTTTTTTAGCGAATTTTTTTGTCAAAACTAATTTTTTCTGATAGCCAGGTAGAGGGTTTGAGACAAGTTTGTTGACGAAACAATGTGTTTGACCCCCTATATTTTTCTACAGGCCTCTGAAAAAAAAGTTCCCCGTCAGTTTTTTTTAATATTTTGGCTCCAATTCGGATGAAAATAGCGCCAAAAGATTCCTCAAACGAAATCAATATACCCCCTGAGCCGATGAGAAAAGTTGGAAGCTAGTTCACTTGGTTGGATTCATTTATCATGATCTAAAAGTCGAAATTTTTTCCTTTTAAAATCAGCCGAAAAACATCCTATTAGGGTTTTTTAGCCGAGAAACACATTGGTGATGTTATTTTTGCGTGAAAATCTATAAAGAATATTGAAAAACTTAATTTTTTGAAATGGTGAGCTTGAAGAAAATGGCTTTTTGGTATCAAAAACTAAGTTTTAATTTAAAAAATGAAGATTTTCAATGTTTTTTTGAATAGATTTTCACGCAAAAATAACATTATCAATGTGTTTCTTGGCACAAATACCCTTAATAGGATGTTTTTCGGCTGATATGTATGAATGGTGCACATTATTTTTTAGTTTATTTCTAATTTGAAACGGGCTACACAAATGCCAATAGTTGTTCCTGCCAAAGATACCGGTCAATTTTATACACTAATTGATAAAAATGTGTTGGAAGAATCGAAGTTCAATAAGCGAATGAAGGTTTCCGATTTTGTACATCAACTACTTACTAGTATGTATTACGTTATTTTATAAATATCTGCGGCTCAAAAATACATCTAAAATCAACATTTTTCACTAACTTTTTCGATGAAATTTTTTCAGTAGTAGTAAAGAGTGTATGCTGAATACGATCCAATCGGTCATTTTTGAATGAGACTCGTGTTTTCGTGTCAATATACAGACTTTTCAAAAAATCGTGGTTTTCAAGGATGTAACTTAATAAGAAAAATGTTGATATCTGGCTATAGAAATCGATTTTTGACAAAATTTTCAACCCTACTAGGGTTTTCCTAGACGGGGAATCGATTGCACGCATTTTTGAGGCAAAAAATTTGTCTAGCCGATTTTTGTTAGTAAGTCTTTTTTGGGAGTATACCCTATAGACGTACTTTCCAGTGGCCAAAATTTAAAAATTCCTGGTTCGAGTTCTTCATGCCGAAAACCCCCGAATACAAAAGTTTAGCCAATTTGGCGAGCTTTTCGAATTTTCGACATTTATGGTAAAAAATTAGAATTTCAAAAAGTTTTCCAAATTGACTGAAATGTTGTATTCGGGGGTTTTTCGGCATGGAGAACTAGAATCTGAAAGAATTTTTCGATTTTGACCACTGGAAGGTACCTCTACGAGGAGTATACTCTCAAAAAAGGCTTTCTAACGAAAATTGTTTAATTCATGGTTCGGATAAATTTGTTTCATGCCTCAAAAATGCGTACAACCGTTTTCCCGTCTAGGAAAACCCTAGTAAGGTAGAAAATTTTGTCAAAAATCGACTTCTATAGCCAGATATCAACATTTTTCTTATTATGTTACAAATCCTTGAAAACCACGATTTTTTGAAATGTTGTGTATATTGGCACAAAAACTTGAGTTTTGTTTAAAAGACCGATTGGATCGTATTCAGCATACACACTCTTTACTACTACTGAAAAAAATTTTACTTTTCTATGCTTATTCGATTAAGTAACTTGCCAGTGAGATCTTATTTTACATTTTAGATGAGAACGATTCTATGATGCTTCTACAAATACCAGCTTCTTTATCAAAAATTGTGAAAGAAGCGGAAAGGAGTTTGTTTGGATTTGAACCAACCACTTCCACCGATGCTAGTTCACCTTCACAGGCTATACCAAAATCTAATGTAGGTCATATTTTTTTTGAATTATTTTTCTTCGCTTATCATTTGGTTTAGTTAGGACCAGTGATGCAAATTGAGTTTGATTTTTACTTAATTCAGTTGAAAAATGGACTGAGTTTGAATTGGAGTTTTACTTTTTCTAATTTGTTTTTAGTTACCAAACTCACTAAATTTGCATCACCGGTTAACAGCTCTGTCGTGAGTGGGAGAACAAATTACCTTTCGATGTCCCTTATAAGCTCGGTGACATCCAGTGCCGTAATTATTGGGGGACCCCTTCCCCCAGTGGCTTAACGAGGAATTTTTCTAGGGGGAGGGGGTAATTTTTGGGTCGACCTCCAAAATCATAAGGATTCTCCCTTATGTTTTTTTCGAAATTTTTTGAAAAAACAAGGGGATCAGGCAATTTTTTTCGAGTTTTTCCAAAAAATTTCAAAAATCACCTTGGTTCCACCTTATGTTTTTTCTTACCGACGAGAGCGAAAATTTTTTTGTTGAAAATCACATTCATTTCTTTAGCAAAAAATTTTGAGGAAAAAATTCAAAATTTAAGCAAAAATTCGACTTTTGAGAATAAAAATTGAATTTGTAAGCAAAAAATCAGCGCTGCAGGCGAAATTTTTTTAAATTTCTTTTATGCTAAAAATGCTCAGAAAATTACGATTTTTGTTGAAAAAATGGAAATTTTTAGACAATTTTGGTGAAAAAAATGCATATTTTTAGACATTTTTTGTGGAAAAAAACCTAATGCAGGAGCATTAAGTTTTTTGATTTTTTGAAAAATTTTGGGAAAAATCATAAGGGGGGATTCTTATGATTTTTTTCGACCTTTGAATATTTTAGGAGGGTAATTACCCCCTCCCCCTAAATACGGCACTGCCTCCTCCCCAAAAAACGAAAATTTTTACATGAACGAAGATCTACTAAATCCATTTATAACTGCTCCCTGTTGTTTATGAATTTGTTTGAAAATTTTAGGCGTGTGATTTTCATATTTACCAATATAATTTTTAGCTCGAAACCGAATGGGACGATCCACCAGAACCAGAAAAACCGAAACACTGTCTTTCGGACTTTCCTAAATCAGTTCAAATTGGAAAAATGAAACTTCGTCGTAGTGGGCGTACAACGCTGGAGATTGCCGGGCAAGAATTCGATATGGACGAAGCAACGCTATCGAATTATTTTGAAGTAGTAATTTTCTGAATTTGTACCAACCAAAAAATGATTGCAAATTGTTTTAGGGGCCAAAATAGAGATATGCAAAAATTTTCATGGATTTTGGGGAACTTTAAATTCGGACTGGGATTCGAACCCACGTCCTATAAACTGCAAAATTATATGTTACCACTCGGCCATAAATCAATATCCCCCAAAACCCCATATGGTACTCGTTTTGAAGCTCTACGTGATCTGAGTCGTTTGGATCATCTTTTTTTTAATTTTGACCCTTTGCTCCACTTTTTCGGCATTTTGGTACGCCGTGTTGGAAAAATTTAAACGCCATAAATTTTGTATGGACTTTAAGATGATATATAACTTGTTGGGGTTAACTTTTAACCCTCTATCAAAAAATTTAAAATATCAATTTTTTAAGTTTTGGTTGTTTCTATCCGACAGCCTTAAAAAACCATACACATGGATTTTGATAACTCTTTTTATAAAAGGCCCGAACACCAATGTGTAAGGGAATAACGTTTCGTTTTTTCAGAGAAAAATTCATTTAGGGGGTCAAAAAATTGATTTTTTTTTTTACAAAATACTTCCCTATTTTTCAATGAAAATGTGTTTTTGTTGACACTTTTGCCCTTAAAATTTTTTCATATACATCGTTTTGGCTAATTTTTGGATATATTGTGGTAAAAATGGTGCTGAACAAGATGGCATCAAAAATTTTTTGCAGGAAAATTCATTTAGGATGTCAAAACGTTCACCAATCAATTTCCCGGTTATAAAAACCTCCTACGCGAGAAATGTAGTTTTCGTGTTGATTTGAAAAAGATCATTTTTCCCCCAAGAGCCCAGGTTTTTTGGGTTAAAAAAATATACACAAAATGATTTTTTTGAGCCCCATAAAATTTTTTTCGAAAATTTTACTTTTAAAGTCTAAGTGCCCACTTTTGGCACCAAATTTTCCATTTTGGTAAAATTTGGCTTAGTTCATCGCAAATCACTTGCTTTGTTTCTGTAACCGGGCCTATGATTATGACACAGTTTTAGATTGCCACTCGTATTAATACGGCTAGGAATACGTTTTATCATTTGGGCGAAGTACAGCAATCCTTTTTATGCTCTTATGACTATCAACGGGTATTTGGTAAGTATGAAAAAATTTTGACATTAGGTCATCCAGTGATGTAACCAAAAGGGGGCAGGTGCCACATCCCCCCCCCCTACTGGAAAAAATGAAAAAAATTTTAAAAAACACCTTATAAACAAGCATTTTACTAAAAATATTTTTGCCTGCAACGCTGGTTTTTGTTTAAATTTGAGGATTTCGAATAAAATTTTTGTCAAAACTTGAAAATTTTGGAGCATTTTCAGCTTAATAATTAGTGTTTTCATTATAAAAAATTTTCGCGCCTGTCGGCACAAAAATATAATGGGGGACACCAAGGTGATTTGAAAATTTTGGAAAAATTGGGAAAAAATCACCTTGGGGGGACCAGCTTCAGCTTTTCATCCCAGAATTATTAGTTTTTTGTGTACTGTAGATTTCTTAGCCTCTATGGTGTATCTGAATTATGACTGGAAATTCCACGCTTTCTATATACAATGTTTCTTTTTCAGCTCAGCATTCCAAAGCTGTCGATGGTAGTAAGGAAAGCAGCACTCAAATCCAGAAGATATTAAAAAAGGAAGCGCCTAAGAAGCGTCCCCGACCTCAATAGTTTTTAATTATACAAACAATATTATTTTCGTGCTAGCTCTAGGAACTTCCACAACGGGGTTCAAAACGACATGCGGAACTTCCACAACGGTCGATTTTTTCCACTTTCCCGTGATCAAAAACAAAAAATTCCTTCATATTCGAGTTCCCCATATTGAAAAACCCCTAGATACAAAAAATCAGCTGGAAAATTTTTTTAAAACCCCTTGATCCCCACTTACAATATTTTTACTATAAGGGGGATCAAGGGGTTTAAAAAATCGAATTTAAAACATTTTTCCAGCTGATTTTTTGTATCCAGGGGTTTTTCGATATGGAGAATTCGAATATGAAGGAATTTTTTGTTTTTGATCATGGAAAGTGGAGAAAATTGACCGTTGTGGAAGTTCCGCTTTTTTGTTGTGGAAGTTCCTAGAGCCTTCGTGCTGTTATTTGTTGATTCTTTAAAGGGTGTTATGATTGTTTTTTGTTGATGATATAAATGATAAATAAATAAATAGTATATTGTCTTACCACTAAGGTCTGTACCCGGGATGTAACGCTAAGAAAAATTTTCCGTTATCCAAAATTTTGGAGCTACTACACAATTGGGGCCACACACGAAAAATTTTCTGTTAAAAAACACTGTGACCTTAGGCTGCAGATCAAAGGGTGGGCATTCCCCGGCGTAGCTGGGGGTATCATTCTATTGTGACTTTAGGCTGCAAGTCAAAATGGTGGGCAAAAAGAAAAAAATTATCAAAAACTGAAAAAATTGTTAAAAATGAAAAAATTGTTTGGGGTGTTTTTCGACTTTTTAGTTTTTTTACGAGGAAAAATTTTTAAAAAAAAAGAAGGTTTTTGCGGATTTCGACATTGTAAATATGAATTTACACTCGGCATTGGAATAAAGAAGAATAACTTTATCGAGCAATATTTTAGATTTATAAATGTTTTTTCATATTTTACGATTACATGATCTTGTTATTTTGATTGTTTCGAAAGTGTGAACAATTTATAATTTCATTCTGTAGATTCTTGTAAAGCCTCAATCGTCTGCTTTAATTCAATATTTCTTTTAGTCAAATTCTCTATCGTTAGTTGTTGGAATTGTTTTGCCAATCTCTTTTTTGAACGATATTTAGCACAATATTTACTGTTGGCTGATCTTTTATCATTAAACTGATCTGTTTTATAATAAGATTCTTGTAGGTCCTCAAAATAACAAGAATAAATTATAAAATTCATATGGCTTATTGAATACCGTAATAATCTCATTCGACACAGAACTATGAGTAATAGCATTTTCTACAAAGATGGTTATAAATCGGTTTCGATGAATCTAAAATTTTTTGCCCGACGTTAAAATTCGAAAAGTTTTCAAAAATATGACGAAATGTTATTTTTTCTTACCATCGGATATTCTTGAATATGCCAATGAAAAAAATTGTAGTAGTCTAGTTTTGTGGCCTCTTTTTGAATTGCAGAAGTTTCAATTCGATTATCAGCAAATTTGAGGTTAAATAGCTCATGAATTCCGAAGGATTCTATAAAGGTTATTTCAAAAAATTTCATAAAATTTTTACTGTAACAGTCAATAATCGAGTTCGGAATGTATTTAGTTGCCCCAGTTTCACCATCCCACTCTTGTTGTAGCAATGCACGAACGGACAGTGGAACACTTCGAATACAAAATTTAGAGAAGAATGCTGAAAGCCACATAGAACGGGTTTTCTAAATTTTAGAATTAAAATTTAATAATAAAGATTATTATTGGATTGAAATTGGCATATAGCCTTAAAGGGGGGTGTACTTTGTAGCCGCATCTCGAAAAAAAATTTATTTTTACAAAAACGACCCTATTAGGGGTAAAA
>JAQGCO010000215.1:0-12493 GCA_034700925.1 Acrobeloides cf. buchneri Gr-Nem-00862
TCAGAGTGTAATAACAAAAATCCTTGCGGCCATCAAGTGATCGGATGACGGCAATGATAATTTTTTGTTGGGATAGCGTGAAGGAATGCGAACACTTGCTATTGATATGTTTTTAAGCAAGTCATTTGGTCTTGGCTGATCTTTCAGTCGAAAGATAAGTCGTTGGCCGTGTGTTGAAGTGAAGCACTACTAGCCACACATCTTTTGCCAAAGATGTGGGCGAGTATGCTAGGAAATGGGAAAGAAAGAAAACATGAACACATAAGTAAAATGAACATAATCAAAAAGTCGTTCGCTTATTTACAAGAGTTCGTTATTTTACAAAATTTTCGTTCGTACCATGGTATTATTAAAGGTCTTTAAAGCGCTTTTTTTGGCTACAGAATTTATTTTTTGAGTAATTTCAATTTTAATTAGGATTTTTGGTGGCTGCTCGACTTTCATATTGACGGCAGCACATTTGGTTAAATATCTTTCTTGAAAAATTATTTTTCTTTCATAAAAAATTACGGATCCTTGTAAAATTTCAAGAAATTCGCTGCATAGGCTTTTTTGACAATAATGCGCCATTAAGAAAAAAAATTTTGTGGCAGCGTTTTTATTAGTCTAGCGGAATTTTTATTTAAATAGATTTCTATTGCGAATTCGCTCGGCGTATCCTGTAGCCCGCCGATATTTTTCTCACAAAATCCTACCCAACCTAGCATATTGGATTTGATATATCAAAAAAATATCCAAAATATAGCCGAAAAATCAAAATCCATCATCAAAAATAGGTGGGTAGATCAAAAATAAACTAACACAGATTATTGATTCTCATTAGGACCTCCAATATGTGGCCCCCATTATGGGTGTACTGTGTAGTGTGAGAAATAAGCATGAGTAGTATTTATTGGGGGCACATAATAGACTAACTAACTCTACATAAGCAGACTAACTAAGCATAAGTACTTGCTTGCCTAGCAAGCAAGTAGTGAACAGCTGTTAAGGCGGTAACAGCCTTACTGGACCGAGAGGAGGGCCACATACGTTCCATATCTTGTGCAGGGTTTAACAATGGTATTAAAGGCCACTAAAGGCTATTAAAGGTTATTAAAGGCAATTATGCACTGGCATGTTGGTACAGGTTTCAAATTCCTGATAAAGATACAATAAATGCATGTAAAAGTTGGATGTTCGAGTATCAGGGCACAACACTGATCACACATGCACAAGCTTACGTTTACGTAAGGCATGTAGTAGTATCCGGCAAAAAATTAAAAAATATGTAGTATTGGCCACTACGAAGCGGCGGCCAAAAATATGTCTTTTGGCGAAATGACGGCTAATACTACATAGTTTCTCTAAAAATATGTAGTACATACATTAACAAGGGGTATGATACCCCCCCCCCTATACATCACGCAAGGGAGTCGACCATAACGCAAAATTTTGCGGTTTAGGCGCAAAACTTGAGAATTTAGCGTTATGTTGACGTTGGCCAAAAAAAAGTCGCCAAGTCGAAAATTGGGGACCCATAACGCAATGCATGATGTTGTATTGAAAATTTTGACGTAAGACCTTGTGCATGTGTGACACTGATCCAGAGAGCTATATAGGATTGTGTAGAACTCCAATCTTTCCTCTAAAGCCTCTGGACCCTCTGTAGAGTTGTGCAAATGACGTCATATGATGTCATTGATGGTCACAGTGTCATTTGACGTCATATACTGTCAAAAACTGTCATTTTCTTTTTATACTGTTAACAAATCAGACTGTGTCGAGCGACAGCTCATTGCACTCCTGAAATCATAAGGAAATCACAACTTTGTAGGACATTACTTTTTATGAAAACCTTTGTATACTCTTTATGATTTCAAGAATTCAATGCGCTATCACTCGATCCATATGGATTTCTTTTAACAGTGTAAAAAGAAAATGAAAGCATTTGACGTCAAATGACATTGTGACCGTCAAATGACGTCATGCACAACTCTACAGAGAACCTAGAGGTTTCAGATGATAGATTGGAGTTCTAAACAGTCCACTAGAGCCTCTGGACCCTCTGGAGCTTTCAGTAGAATCTACTAATAAAAAACACTCGATTTTCGGGGGGAAGGATGGGTCCCGAAAAAGTTATATTTTTTTCGGCCCTTCTATACCATTACTTTTGCTGTATAAACAGATACTTTGTTTTATGGAACCACAACATACACCATCTTTAACATTAAACAATTCTATACATATAGGGCATAAAGGCTGAGCCATTTCAAAAATATCTTTCTTTTCATTCCTTTTAATGACACTTGAACCATCTTCAAAATCATTATCTTTATACTTAACGTTTGAGATCTTAAAAAACGATAAAAGTTCTCGAGATCTCAAAAAAGATAAAGTCTTATAGCATGCGATCTTTTGCAACTTTCTAGTCCTATTACCCCGTTTTATGGACATATATTTAAATTTTTTTAAATGGTCTGAGTATCGAAACAAAAACCTGAATTTGGATTTCAAATTCACATTTTCGTTTCAACACTCAAACCATTTAAAACAATTTTAAATATATGTTCATAAAACGGGGTAATAGGACTAGAAAATTGCAAAAGAATGCATGCTATAAGACTTTATTGTTTTTAAGATCTCGAGCTTTCTTATAGTCGGGATATGAAGGCAGAGTATTCAAAAAACTTATCAAAGTGGTAAGTTTAGTCTTACTTAAGGTAAGGTGAGACTTACTTTTCCATTCGAAATTTTTATGCACTGATCATTGATGTAAACGATAAATTAACGCTTTAATTGATAAAAAACGAAAAGATTTCAATTTTGACCTTATTAAGATCAATATTGAAATCTTTTCGTTTTTTATCAATTGGAGCGTTAATTTATTGTTTACATCAATGATCAGTGCATAAAAATTTAGAATGAAAAAGTAAGTCTCACCTTACCTTAAGTAAGACTAAACTTACCACTTTGGTAAGTTTTTTGAATACCCTGCTCGAAGGACACCCTGTACATTATTACTGTCAAATAAAATCTAAAAAATACTTTTTTTAAATAAGATCCTAAATTACATACAAGTTTAGTCAGCTTATATTTTTCTTTATACCTCTATATCTTTGTTGTTTTCTTCATTATTAGCATTTATTATTTGTATAGCATTATTTTCATTTAAATTTTCGTTCAGCTTGCCTGTTATTTCAATATTTTCATTTTCATTATATCTCTAAAAATTGTTCGTATATAATCGAAAAAAACTATTTACTTCAATAATTATTGGTCGATGAATTTCCCTATCCAATTTTGGTAAACAAAACATTAAGTCTGGTGGTTTCGGAACATAACGGCATCTTTGTAAATGTATAAGAATTCTATCTCGTGGTATTACTGTTACACAACCACTATTATTATATGGACATGGTGTTAATTCCTAATAATTTTTCAACTTTAGTTTGGCAACTTCTCAATATGTAGTTTTTTTGTTGCAACTAACAAGGGACAATCACAAAGTGATAGTCCCAGATTTGAATGAAGTCAACGTAAACTGATTCTATAGGCCCTAGTAGTTACGAAAACATCAAAATTAGAGTTCCCTATTTCAATTTTTGAGGGTAAAAATCGATTTAAAATTTTTTTTAAATCGTGCAAAAAGATAAGTGATGTGAATCGAACCTGGGCCTTGTAGCTCTCAATACCAAATGCTCCACGAGACCCGATGTAAGCAAGAATGATTTTATCTACTATGTGCGAACTGAATTTTTGCTTTTATACCTAGAATTGAGCTTTTTAACATTTTACATGATCTTTTCTTGGTTGTTTAGTCAATATTGAAGTAATAAATCCGTATAACGTAACGCAAATTTTATTGGATGATATCGAACGCGAAACTTTTGAATCTACACCCATCGCAGACGAGGAAATTGAACTAAAAAACCGTATTAAAGGTTGGCTTACAAATTCAACTCGATAATTTTCTTGATAGTTTTCTTGTCATAAAGAATCCTATTATGGATATGAGGTTTCTGTGGATTTAGATGTAAGACGATATAGATGACGCTGAATTTATACCTGATTTAAAGGTGATTTTTATTATGGCATTCAATATTTTTCATTAGCCTCGTTCGGAAGATTGCATAGCTTTAAAGCAGAATATGGGATTGTTTCAAGAAAGATTAATCATTTCTTAACATCCGGTCATGAATTGGATGAATATACGCTTATTCTCAAAGTGAATAGCTTTGTCGAAAATGCCACGAAATTAATGCAGAATACGTTATACGGATTTATTACTTCCATATTGACTAAACAACCAAGAAAAAATCATGTAAAATATTAAAAAGCGCAATTCTAGGTATAAAAGCAAAAATTCAATTCACATATAGTGGATAAAATCATTCGTGCTTAAATCGGATCTCGTCGAGCAATTAGTTAGCTTGCAGTATTGGAAGCTACAAGGCCCACCACATCACTTATCTTTTTGCACGATTTCTTTCGATTTAAAAACTTTTTATCCCCAAAAATCGAACTAGAGAACTCTAATTTTTATGTTTTCGTAACTATTGAGGCCTATAGAATCAGTTTACGTTGACTTCGTTCAAATCTATCATTTGGTGAATGTCCCTTGTAAGATCAGCATCGATTTTCAGCATTATTTCAGATGATTGATCACTGACAGGAATAGTTGGTGCTAGAGGCGTATCCATTGGGGGAAGGGCTACCGATCCACTTCCTGGCCGAATGCTGGAAAAATTCAATTGGTGCCTTTTATGTTTTGCCCAAATTTTTTGAAAAATATTTTTTTCAAATCCTAATGGTCCCTCATGATTTTTCACAAAAATTTCTAAATTTTTCACTAAAATAAGTTATTTTTCATCCTGGGCAGGGGTAGATATTTTCCAAAAATTTGTGGGGGTCCATTTTTCTGAAAAAATGTCCATTTTTCCGAGCTGACGACCAAAAAAAGATTTTTGAGCCAAGATTTTGCGGGGGGAGGGAGGGTATGGGGCAGATTTCAAAAAAAGCGGAGGAGAGATAAATATATCTACCCTCTGCCTAGGTATGTTTTTCATCAAAAATGTACAAATTTTGTCTATTTTCACCAAAAATCTTAATTTTTTGACCATTTTCATCTTAAAAACAAGCATTTTCAAAAATATATATGTGTGTGAGATAATGTGGCTTATTAAGGTTTGGGAAGAAATTCCACTGTTGAGAAAAGTCATTGATGATTTCCCGAAGCGACTCAATGTGTACATTGAAGCTCAGGGAGGATATTTTGAGTAAGTTTCGTTATTACTTCGTTATTTTTTGTTGGTTGTTATAAATTAAAAAGTGTTCACAAATTTTTGAATCACCCTTTAAGCACTTTTCATTAAAAACATGTAAATTTTCATACAAAAAGTCATCGATATGTAACATAAACGGAACATTTTTTTCGAATTACGATAAGCCTTACATGATTTTTTATATTTTTTCCGAGTTTGTGGGCACGTGCCCCTAGTGCCCTCCTCCCAGCTATGGTAAGATGGGCATTGTTGCCTGATTCAATAAAAAAATACAATTTTTGAAACGATTGAGAAAAAATTGAAAGAAGTAGCAAATTTTCAAGTTATAAAAATAAAAATTAACTCTACCTTAGGACACCAATCTATATGATCACTTAATTTGCATTCATGCATAAATTGCGCACATTGCTCACAAATTAAAACTTTACAAGCTCTGTATTTACATTGGATATCAAAACAATTTTGACAATGTTCATGGCTATTTTTAAAAATAAAATCTTAAAAGAGCCAAAAGAAAATTTTACCTCATTTTTGAAAATTAAATTCTTATGAGTCAACAATTTGAACATGTAAAGTCAATCAATCGGCTGATTTTATTGTTTAATATTTTTTCTATATGGCTATCATTGGGTTGTTATCTATGAAAAAATCTCATTTGCTAAAGAGAAAATTTAAGAGATACTTTATTGAGCGTTCAAAGATTGACTTAAACGGCTCGAGCGGACCAAGTTGAACTTATTTAGTGAGATTAACGCATGAGAAAGTTTTTAAAAGTCATTTCAAGTTAATGCGAGTTCCTGTAAAAATTCAAAACCTTGTCCGAAGCTCAAAAACCCGATTTTACATTAATTTTTTGAATTTTCTAACCTGTATAAGACACCCTAGATAATTTTTTTCGGTCAAATTTTCTTTCTGACCGATATATTTCAACATGGTGAACTTTTCTAGAGTAGTTTCGAAAAAAATCCGAGAACTTTCGATTTTTTACCTATTTTTGGCAAGTTGAGGAGATCGAAAAAAAGTTTCTCAGATTTTTTCAAAAACACGCTAGAAATGTTCACCATGTTGTATATTGGCCAGAAAGAAAATTTGGCCAAAAAAATTAATCCTGGGTGTTTTAAACAGGTTAGAAAATTCAAAAAATCAACGTAAAATAGGGTTTTTGAGCTTTGGACAAGATTTTGAATTTTTGCAGGCATTCGGCCCGATTTGAAATGACTTTTAAAAACTTTCCCATGTATTAATCTCACTAAATAAATTCAACTTGGAGCCCGCTTGAACCGTTTAACACTTGTCTCCTGGGACCTTCGAGTGTTCAAGAAAGCGTGTCTTAATATTATTAAATTCATCTGAATAAAAGGCAAAAATTTAAAGGAATTTTTTATAAGGTGGCTATAAACGGACTTTTGCGATTTTTCGAGCAAATTTTCACACAAAAAATTTTGAAAATTATCCCGTAGCCTATAGGTTATGGGGAGATTTTCTATGCTAGAAATCGATTACGCACATTGAACAAATCATAAAACCTCTTATCTGGCCTTGAACCATTCAAATATCTAGGGGGGACTAGGGGTATTACCCAGTGATGCAGGGACCCTCCCTCATATTTTTTGGGTCTGACCTCCACTCTAAAGCATGTGTGATATCTTTTTTCCGATCCTTATCTAAATGCGTTTGGTGGACTAGAAATGTTCTCCGTATTGGAATACATCGGCCAGATAAAAATTTTGGCCGGAAAAAATTATCTAGGGTGTTTTAGACAGGTTAGAAAATTCAAAAAATCAACGTAAAATCAAGTTTTTGATGTTCGGACAAGGCTATAATGTAAGGGATTCCGCGGATTGGCTCAAAGTGACTTTCAAAAACTTTCCCATGCGTTAATCTCACTAAATATAGTCAAATTAAATGGCGCTCGAGTCATTTAACACTAGGTTCGAGATATCGTCTCTTAAGACACAAAATTTGAGCTGATAAGGAGATGGTTTTGAGCCTTATCAAGGCTCGGGATCAAAAAGTCGATTTTTAGAAATTACTTCCTATCGCTCCAAAAACTTTTCTATTTTGTTGCCATGGTCGAAAGCGGTGGAATATGAGGTCCTTCCTACCGAGCGTTTTTAGTTGATTTTAGGCTTCACAGTGTCACTTTTAAAATCTTATAATAAAGAAACCCCCGTTTCTCGTCATAGGAATCTCATTTCGCACAAATTTCAACAATTTTGTGATGAAGTCGGGGGTGATCTTTCAAATGGAATAGATTTTTTCAGATCTTTGAATGACACTTGAGTGATGTTCCTGAATAAGACAAAGTATATACTTGTTACAAGATTTGGAGGAATTGGACATTTTTGTCCATTGGAGTGGACAGACAGTTTCGAAAAATGTTTGGGATTTGTTATTTAAAAAGTTATTTTCGTCTACTAAAACAACGTTTTTTACCACTTCTAAAATTTTAATCACTTTGCTAACGACTTCAGCGTATTTTTATTGTCTAATTCTCAAGTTTGTGCTACTACTACACTATCCAAAAATTCTTCTTATAATATTATTTGAGGAGTGTTTGTCGGAAAAGAAAATAAAGGCAAAGAAGAACTTTGATTTTATGGCTAAACTTTTATTGAACATATTTGTTTTAAAATATTTTACTATCTATTAAGTTTAAAAATTTAAAAAAATTATTAAAATTTTGCATCTAATCACTATAAACAATTGTGGTAAAAGATCTAGGCTCAAGGCTTAAGTTCAAAAGTGCTCCTTGTTTATTCACAATAGAAACTTGATAAGTCGAGGCTGCATCCCGGTTATTTAGCACAATAACTTTTTGCCCAGATGGTGTCAGAGCAGCTACTCCTTCTAGATTGATTTGCTTAGTAATATTATCCATTTTTAGGCCAATAACAGTTGAATCAGGAACAATAAACTTGCTTAAAAATAATTACATAAATAGTAATGTTATAAATAATAGCGGTTGGCACTGTGACGGTAAGCCATCACGCTTCCGCAGGCTCCTTCCACCAGACGAAGCTTTGCTTCATCTGGCATGTATTAGTCAGTCCGGCCGACGGCCGTATAACACTTAGGTTGTATTCATATTATTATAAATAAACTCTATCTTATATCATTGGTAAGGGGTCATCCAGATATTACGTAATCAACTTTTTGATGTTTTATCCCCCCTCAACGTAACCATCAAAAATGCACTAATGTAATCAATTTTTATGAGAAGGGCCGACCCTCCCCCCCCCCCCCCAACACGATTACGTAATATCTGAATGACCCCTAATAAAACACCCTTATTCCCAGAGTTTTATCACAGACGACTACAAGGTCGAAAGTAGTTAAGATTCATTCAGTGACCACCATGGTGTAATGGTCCGGTGCACTGCCAAGGAAACAGCAAGACCAGCACTAGCAAAAGTCCTTTGCGTCCAAAAGATTTTGTCCTGCAGTATTTAGCGATTTCAACTCGAAAGAGTAACACTTCATTTCCAAAAAGGGATCTTATTTGTGTTCTGCACGCAGGGGGATCACAGCAAGTAATAAATAATTATGTGCTTACGCAAAATGTCCTAACGCATAATACATAGGTTGTTTTTCAAACTCATCCGAAGTGTTGCTAACAATTATTGGTGAATCAACAAAGTTGTTTACCCAATTTGGGCCACCTTGAGGATCAAGACAGATGTTCCAATCTGTCCAACCACCAACCCAGTGTTGAAGGACCTAAAAAAATAAATTTTGAAAAATATTTTTCGGTCAAAAAAATTACTTCTATGATGCTATGCGCATATCTATCTCCATTCAACCAGTTTCCGAAACTTGGTGAAGCTACGACACAGGCCTAAAAATTGAAGAAAAAACACTAAAAAAAGTTGTCAACTTGTTAACCTCTGTATATAGCATATATTTTTGAGGGAAATTATTATGGACTTGGGTTAATAGATATGCATTAGCAGGGTTATCTCCATACCAATGGACTGCTATGCCGTCTACATAGTTATATGCATCTTTATCGTATAATACCTAAAAAGGTTGGAAATCATTTCTTATACTGCTCCCCCGCTCGACAATTGGTTATACATCTGCGTTACGGACACATGTGTGTGCTCGGAAAGTTTTTGATCCCCTTCCAAAAATAAGCAGACAGGGATGCAGGAAGAGAGACAAGCAAGCATGCAGGTAAGCAAACAGATAGGCAAGATATAGGCAGCAGGAAGGATAGAAGTCAGGCAGCTTCGCGGAAGAAGTCAGGCAGCTGACTTCTTCCGCGAAGCGGCCTGTTTGAGTAGGGGGTACATAAATTTGAAGCTACCGGTTTGATTTTTCATCAAAATTGTTCAAAATTTTCGATTTTTTCAATAAAAATGACTTATGTTTTTTTCGAAAATTATCTTATAAGGATACTATGATTTTTCAATTTTTTAGGGGTGGCCCCTACTCAAAAGTAGTCCAAAATCCTAATACCCCCACTCAATCCGAACCATATATAGACCCCCTCCTTTTCACCTATGGTCGAGAGGTTGAGCGAGCGGGCAGGTGGTCTTTCTATCCAAATTGGTCCAGATATTTATCCATGTGCTCCTTTCCACTTTTTTGTATAATTTTTACCGTGTTAGCATAGTCAACAACATTGCCCCTAAAATCGTCGCAAATCATAAGTTTCAAATGTTTTGTTATTGGGTTCGATCGAAGAGCTTGTCCCCAAAGGCCTTTAGTATAATCTCTAAATATTTTTTAAAATAAAAATTCAAAAAAGAATAAAACTTATACCTTTCCATAGTAGAATCAAAATACATAGCTTGAAAACCGTAATCAAGATCATCTCCTTCACTAGGTTCGTTTTCCATGGTAACACCCCAATAAGTAATGTTGTTTTTTGCATATTCCTCGAAATATCTAAACGATTTTATGGAGTTGATTTTTTATCGAGTCTTAGACCTGAACCCCGACTTTTGGACCAAAGTCCTGACGTTCCTATGGGCTCGGATAGCTCCCTATCTCAGGTTCTCAACCTTTTTTACTGACCCGGCTCATTCCACTCGATTTTTTCTTACCTAAGGAAATAATTAGCCCAAGTTTGATAATATGGACCGCCAAATTCTCCTTTTAGTAAACCACCACCTTTCATTAATCCAGTGGTTTTCATCCATCCTGGAGCAGACCATGGAGATGCAAAAAGCTTGAGTTTATAGCCGAGCAGATTTTTTGCCATTTTTATAAATGGGATCTAAATTTTTTGGATAGTTTATCTAAAAAAATTTCGTAAAATGCTCTATGTTTCCACTACGGAATCCGGCGGTATCCCACTCCTATGGAAATTTATCCAACTGAGACACTTCATCTAATAAGGGCACTTCATCCAATCAGGACACTTTGTCCAATCAGGACACTTCGCCCAATGGGCAATTCATCCTATGAGAATACTTCATCCAATGAACTCTTCTTTTGGATGAAGTGTTCTCATTGTACGAATGTATTTCATTGGACGAAGTGTCCATTGGATTAAGTGTCCTGATGTCCATTGGATGAAGTGTTCTGGTAACACCATTCTGCAAACACCACCGCTTTTCGGTCACATTGATGGCTTAGTTTATGTCTCTGGCATACCTTATAATTATAATCTTCTTCTGTTAAAGCAAAATTAGTCAAATTTAGATCTCCAACCACATCATCATAAGAATAGGGGTGAGTAGAAAAGTCACAACTAGCCATTGGTGTACGCCCTACGGTGTAACCAATTCCTAAAAATTGAAAATTGTCATTTTTGAGTTCAAAATTTTGTGCATCACATGTGCACTGAGGTGGTAAAATTTTGTACCGACTTGGGGGTAGCTCCTGTGGGAGGGGATGAGAGGTAGGGGATAGAACAAGGGGGATGTAGCATCTCGTCGAAGGCGCGGCTCTACTCCCACATTTATTGAAAAAATTTCAATAAATTTGTAAAAAATTTTGGTAAAAATAAAATTTTGGTGATAAAATTTGTCATAAAAAACAAAAAATAAAAAAGAATTGAAAAGAAATTGAAGAAAAGAAAAAAATTTGGACGGCGGTGGGATTCGAACCCCATCCAAAAATTCATTTAGTCGGAAGCATATCCACTACACCATCAGTGTTGTTAGTATCATTTGACTATAAGAAAGCTTGTAAATTTCTTCTCTGAAAGTACGAATTCTCAAATTTTGGGGAGTGGATTTTCTTTATCAGTGCCCTACACTGATAAAAACTGTATAAAAAAGTTGGTATGAATAGACGATTTTTTTGTACTACTTCCGTCCCTTTCATTGTAAGATTTTTCATTTTTTCGATTTCGGGGGGGGGGGGCGGGACAATGTCCCCTAGCGTCGTCTATGAGCATTTCAACCGAAAAAAGGTCACCAAGACTGCGGGATAGGGGGGGGGGTAGTAGCGCTTCCACATTTTAAAAATTTTACCACCCCACGAACATGTGTGCGTGTACATTTTACCTCCAGGACCAAAATAAGCATGAATCAAATTCTGCTGAGCAGCTGGGCTTAATCTTGCCAAATTTATACCGGCTGCATCAGTAAAAGCACCACCAAAACCAATAATTGATTGAAATTTTTGGCTATCATTTGCAGTGATTTTAATAGGAAGAGGAGCTAAAATGGTTTCGAGTCAGAGGACAAAATTATCATCTTTTTGAGACACTTCTAGCATTATAGAGGAACGGAAACGACCTCTGATAGCTGGGGGGATCCCTAGGGTTATAATGTGAAAAAATTATATTATTATAAAACCTTTATCCTTGATAATATATTACAATTAAACCTCGGCTCTCCGAGAGACAGAGTGGGCTGTTTCAGGGTTCTCTATATATCCTAACTTCTATGTAACATACATGACACATCTACGTGACATATATGACACATAGGACACGTCTATGTGACAGATGTAACACATCGGACACGTCTATGTGAGATATGTGGCACATCGGACATCTCGATGTGACACGTATGAAAATGTGACAAGACTTGTCCTATTTGTTATATGTGACTGGGAATCATGTAGCAAATATGACGGATGTCCCATTTGGCACATGATCTATTAATAGCCCTTGTTACTCGAGCAAACACTCCCCCCAAGCCTGAATTTTCAAAAATCCCTCTCTCCAAATCTGGACCATAAATACGGCACTAAACCCTCCTTACTTCGAGAAACATCAAAATTTAATGTTTGCCGATAGAAACGTTTTCCACTTTGAGATGAAGTATAGA
>JAQGCO010000216.1:0-12488 GCA_034700925.1 Acrobeloides cf. buchneri Gr-Nem-00862
TAAGGATCAGACAAAGTCAACTAGCAAAAAATTTTGTGCTTGAGATAAATTATGGTATTTTGACAAATTTTTGAAAAATTAATTATTTTTTGTGCAAAATGTCGTAGAAATAGCATTTTTTGGCATTATTTTAAACAGAAATGATCATTTTTGATCAAAAAATT
This sequence comes from Acrobeloides cf. buchneri Gr-Nem-00862, assembly GCA_034700925.1. Taxonomy (NCBI): domain Eukaryota; kingdom Metazoa; phylum Nematoda; class Chromadorea; order Rhabditida; family Cephalobidae; genus Acrobeloides; species Acrobeloides cf. buchneri Gr-Nem-00862. The sequence goes on from JAQGCO010000216.1 coordinate 165, forward strand.
TGATTTGGCGATTTTTTGGTCTCAAACTCAACTAGCAAAAAAGGATCTCAGCTAGCACGACCAGCGATTTTGGGGAGGAAACACTGGGTCAGACTATCGGTTGGGGAGGGTCAAATCCCACAGTTAGGGTTGATTAGACTTCTTTATATTGAAGGGAGAATTACAGAGCTTTCCACAGGCTTGAAGAAAAAAAATAGTCAAAAAAATTTGGTTCACCTACCTTTTATAACACCCCATTATAGTTGTTACACCCACTATACTTAGCCCTATACTCCATGGAATCGTGAGAAATATAATTCTTTTCGCGTGAAAATACTCGTGAATAGACTCCCAGAAAAACAGTGAAACTCTTTCAATAGTTATCAAACCAACATTAACCAAACTAGTGTAATAGCCTAAGGTGTTTAACCAAACTATTGCTATCAATAGGGTGTCGGAATAAAAATCGCAAGAGCTAATTATGCAAGGAAGCATAACAATATAGTTGCATATTAAGTATATGATTGAAGAGGTACTTAATGAAACCTAAAATTTAAAGAATTATTTTGTGGCAAAATAAAACTAGCGTCATACACTCGTTTTGAAGCTTTCGGTGAGCTGAGTCGATTGGCGAAATTAATTTTTTGTGCACGGCGCCCCAAAATGGTAAAAAGATATTGCGCAAAGAACTATTTTCAACAACTGGTTTTATTTTTATTTCGCTCAATGAGACGATTAAAAGTATCATATCATGATATTTCTATCCCCATTCTTATGGCAGAGTGTCTAAATCGCTATACTTGCAGTTTATTAACTCGAGTTTGAATCCCGGTCCGTTCCAAAAGTTTTTGCACCTTCATGAAATTTTTTTACATATCCTTATTTTTGCTTTTATATTATTTTCCTATTATTGTTCTTCATATTTAACATAATTTTCAAACCCGATTGATAATGCCCGATTCTTACCACCAGATAATAGAAGCCTCGTTCCAATTTACTCCATTCTGCTTTTATTACAAATATTAGTAATAGATTTAAGAAAACCGATATTGTCGTGAGTAGAAAATAGAGAGAAAAATGTAGTAATCTAGCTTCTAAAGTTAGGTGAAGATTGGCTTTTGATAGACACAGTTCCAAACTGTTATTTTCCATTTTCAATTTGTAATAACGTTTCTTTAGAAAATGATCAATTACAGCATAAAAATGAAGTTATGGGGAAAATTTTGTTGTTTATATATACTTTTTCCTAAAATCATACAGGGTGATGAAAAAATTTTGCGATTTTTCGATAGATTAAAAATTTTTTAAGTTTTTCTAAAACAATCTTTGGGGGTTTTCTATGCGAGGAATCGATTGCACGCATTGAAAAATCATGAAAACGATTCCCTTACCCCGAATGAGCAAAAAAATTTCTAAAATCGAAAAAATGAGGAATCTCTGAGATATTAAGATGATATTAATTTAAAGGAAAGAACAAAGAACGAACGTTTAGATGATTACCATGAGCCAAAGAGAGACCATGGTATAGAGGCCTGATTCATGCATAAAGTTGCCACTATACGCCAACTTGTCCTCGTTGGTGTAAACGCTTTGAATAAATCCAGAAGGTAAAAATAAACATTTTAAGATGAATCATGGTCAGGGAAGCGTTTTCAAAATTGTTCAATGCGCCCAAAAAAAGAAAAAAACGATTCCCTTATCCCGAATGAGCCAAAAAAATCTCTAAAATCGAAAAAATTAGGTTTTGGGCTGAATTATGCTCAGGGAAGTGATTTTTCAAAAGATTTTTCAATGATCCTTAGAATAGAAAACCCCCATAGGGTTAATTTAGAAAAAATTTCAAAAATTTTTTGGCGAAAATTTGGTCGAAAAATCGCAAAATTCCGGTTTTTTAGGGCAATAGGAACGAATACACCGCACAAAAAAACTCCGCACGGATCTATCGCAGTGGATTTTCCGCACATTTACACATCCGCACGAATTTTCCGCACAAGGATCTTCCGCACATTTTTTGCACTAATAAAAGTTACCTGAATGTCAATAAAATCGAGTTTATTGAAACGATTGGCAAAAAAATCTTTAACAAATGTGAGAAAAAAATTTAAAAGTGTGCGGAAGATCCTATGCGGAAAATCCGTGCAAAAGATCCTTGTGCAGAAGATCCTTTGCGGTCAATTCTTTAAAAAGCTGTGCGTCCGCACGGATTTTCCGAATGTCAATTCGGAAGATGCTTCGTTCCTATTGCCCCTTTTAGCCACCCTATAAAACTTTTGTGCTACCAGCTTAGAAGAAAAGTTAATCATCATGAGAGAAAAGACTTTTTTTAGTTATTTTAGTTAATCATCAATTCTATCCTCTGAGAAATAGATTTTGAGTACAACTTCCGGTCTTAAAAAATTCGCACGAAAATTTTTTTTTAAATCGAAAAAGTATTAATCGTGCAAAGTTTATTTCTCTTTTCTCATATAGTGGATATAAATAAGAAGTTTTACATATTTTCAAGTGACAAATTTCAAGTGAAAATAGAATTTTCCGAAAAATTCCAAAATCAAAACTAATATTGAACATATGTACAAGTATATGTTTAAAAATAGAAGAAGTTTTGAAACCAACGACCAAAGATTTGGCTAAGATACCATTAATAAGCGTAAAAAGTTTTACTCGGAAAATTATTACGTTTTCAAATGAAATAAGGTCTGATAATGTTTCTTCAAACTTCTTTAAAATAAATTATAGACTTCTTTTCTGACGAAAACTTTTAATACTAATCTTTAATGTACTTGTAGGTTTATAAGAATTGCTGCAAAGTTTACATCTCTTTTCTCAATTGCAGTTCTACAGGATGCTTTAAAAGTTCGTGATCACTTTTTGAATTTTTATAACAAACAATATATAGCAATAACAAAGCAACAAAAACTATTCAAAATATCCTCCTTTAACTTCAATTAGAAAATATTTTTGCTCTTTTTTTGAATTATTTTTTGCTCTTTTGTGAACATTTATTTATTTTTTTAATAGTAAAATGGCTGAATTTCGACCAGTGTGATGCTAGATGTTAAGTGTTAAACAGAGCTCCGCAAAATATTTTATTTGCCATAAATTGAGATATGGCACCACATAGCAGTCAGGATACGAAACTAAAGATAGCCCTTAGGCTAGTTGAAAGAAGGATTTTTGGACCGCCTCCTGAATAGCTAAGTTGTGCGAAATATTACATATGCATAAGAAGATAGATTAAATTATGTAACAGTTCGTCACACCAGCAATAATGAAACTGTATGAAAAAGGAAAATCAATTCTGGAGTAGCCATCTCGTTTGCTTGAATTGAACGCGTTGGATTACTCGGTTTGAAGTATTCTGGAAGCGGCAGCATATTCAAAGCCACACAAGGCAGTAGAATCATTGAAACGAGCTCTGGTAAAGGTTTGGAAAGAAGAAATCATAGTGGAGCGAAAACAAATTCATCTTTGGTAGACGAATTTGTTTTCGACAGATGGTGCTAATGTTGGCTTGCCGGAATTATTTTATTCGCTGTACGTGCTAAATGTAGTCCTGCTACAGTTGTTTGAAGATGAGGCCTAAAAATTGAATATCATACAAACAATAATGGGTATCTAGATTTGAGGAATCTACTGAAAAATTTGTATGGGGTGAGGTGATCCTTGAGCGCTTTTAACCCACCTTCCCTACCATCAGCCAAAATTGAGCCCAACGCCTTTAGTCACTATTTAAGTAACTGATACCTAAATTGTTTGGGGTGGAGGCCTGGCATCGGCTAACATGGACTCATAGTAGAGGACAGTGATGCAAGACCACCCACCGAACGAGGATGGGGGGTCCCCTAATTTGATAAAAGAAGCGAAAATGTAAAAAAGTTGTGTCAAGAATTGAAAATTTGTAAAAAGTTGATCAAAAATTGCATTAAAAATGACATTTTTTAGCAAAAAAATCGATTTTAGTCGTAAAAATTGGCCAAAATTAGGTCTGGTAACAAATTATGAAAAAAGTTACCTAGCAAAAAAATTTTCGAAAAAATTTATTTTGAAAAAATTTGGGGGTCTCTACCTGATTGATATACATAGGGACCAGCATAACTGGGCGGAGGGAGCTCATATTTCTCCAAAATTTGCGAGAGGGTAAAGGGACAACTTCGAACATGACCCCACCCCCTAAAAATTGACTTTTTTACATATTCCAAAAAGTTGGCGACTAAAAAACAGCGCGATGCTTTGCGCCAGGTTTACTATTCTTGCTCCTCCCTCCCCGGCATTGCGAGGGGTAAAGGGATAAACTTGAAGATTTTGAGACGGGGAGTGAAAATAATGTCAGATTCGTGTTTCCCGCATAAAATTACCCTAGAAACGACGTTTTCTAGGTAAAAAACCGAATTTATTTGATTTTCGCTTCAATACCCCCCCCCCCAACCCCTTCCATGATTCAGGTTCTGGCATTCATTTTCACAACTCGGGAATGCGCGCAATCGATTCCTCATGCAAAATTACCCCTAAAAGTGAAGTTTTTATAAAAAAGAAGGAAGAAATTTTTTTCGGAGATTAGACAGTAAAAAATACCCTTCTTAAACTATTTATATAGGCGCCCTCCCCCTTTTTTTAACAGTAGTGCAAAATTTTTTTTCAAAAAATGCAACTTTTCTGAGTCTCAACTAACGCCCCCATTTACTGGAGAGGAGGGATCTGACTACGCATTTGCATAAGGATTCAGTACTGACAATGAGATATCTTTTTTTTCAGTTTATTATCATATGCTTACGTTTTCTTTTTGAGTCTCAAAAGTTCTAGAAGCGCTGCTCTAATCTTGATATTAAAAATGAATAAAACAAGAGGATTTATACTAGTGTTGATTATACTACAGGTATTGGTGGCTAGAACGCCATTTAAAGTAGTCCCTATAACATTTGGGACTATGAAGAACAAGAAGCTTGAGGACCATTGAAAGAAGCAAATAATAATAAATTGTAAGGCCTAAAATTATTTTTGAGCTAATTTTTAATGCATAATTTTGTGCAAGGGTCGAAAAGGGCCGATGGCTTGGCCTCATTTTCAATTGGGCATCACCTAAAAACTATCGATTCTAGTGAAATCCCTGGATGCAGAAAAAAGAAGGACGGCCTGAATTTGTCGAGAGTTTGGAACCTCATCTTTCGCTTTTAAACTGCCATGTATATGGGTTTTGTGGCCTCCTTGATTCTTGACAAAAATACGGCACAGGGCTCATTTTTTGACATACTTCTTTGATGCCGTTTATTTTGTATTTTTGGGCACCTTTTTAAACACTCCTTTTTGAAATTTTCCTCCCAGGGAAATATTTTTGTCGACCGTCTTTGAAAATTCCCTCTTGTTCCATTTTCTGTCGGAGTCTAGATTTGAAAACCACTAGACACCGAGCCCAGAAAATAATCCTATTAAACTCGACCACTTGGTTCCGATAGAGAGTCGGCTGTTCGGTTGCTAAGAACTCACGTTGAGTCGATATAGGTAGAGAATAGAATTGTTTCGGAGTTCTTAAACAACACAAAATCACCCGCCCACCGCTTTAACGAGGCTCACAAAGTTGAAATTCTGCGATTTTTCGAAAATTTTCGCGATATTTGCTCGAAAAATCACAAAATTCCATTCCTAGGCACTCTATAAATTAAAGAATTACAATTTTAAAATCGTTGATAATTTTCGAATTTCCACTACTTTTCCTCATATAATATACATTAATGGAGATTCCACAATAACCAATAAACATGAGTAGAGAAATTAAATTAGCCATGTAAAATAATAAGTCATTAAGTTTTATATTAGAAAATATTGTGCACGTGTCACAAAAGAATCCATATTGGAAGGTATATCGATTGTACCTATGGACATGATATTAACATTGGTATCATACATGGGCGGGGGAGGGGGGGGGGTACTGTACCCCCTAATTCGTCGTATCAGGGAAAAAATTAATGGACCAATTCGTATTTGGGAAGCCACCCAGACTGAATTCGTTGCGAAAATTCGTATTCGACATACGAGTTCATAAAACGAATTCGTAAAATAATTTTTCGCTTGTCGACGTTTTTTTTGGTCGACAGTAACCTTTGGGACCAATTCGTATTTTGGGGCCCAGTACCCCCTGCTTGCCCATGTATGATTGGCATAGACAGAAAAGATGGTTGGGGAGGGGTGAATCAAGCCTGTTCTCGACTGGAAAGATGGTCTGGCTATTTTCAACTTTGAAACACTGGGTCAGACTATCGGTTGGGGAGGGGGGGGGGTAAAATTCTCCAGTTAAGGTTGATTAGATTTTTTTATATTGGAGAGAGGATTACAGAACTTTCCATAAACTTGAAGAAAAAAATTAGTCAAAAAAATTTAGTTCGCTTACCTTTTATAACACCCCATTATAGTTGTTACACCCACTATACCTAACCCTATACTCCATGGAATCGTGATAAATATAATTCTTTTCGCGTGAAAATACTCATGAATAGACTTCCAGAAAAATAGTGAAACTCTTTCAATAGTTATCAAAGCAGTACTAAACAAACTAGTGTAATAACTTTGGGTGTTTAACCAAACTATTGCTATCAATAGGGTGTCGGAATAAAAATCGCAAGAGCTAAGTATGCAAGGAAGCATAACAATATAGTTGCATATTAGGAATATGATTGAAGAGGTACTTAATGAAGTCTAAAATTTAAGTGGTTATTTTGTTGTCCCATGGCCGGGTGGCTAAATTGGCCTCCACTCATAAGACACGGGTTCGATCCCGCGCTCAAAAGTTTATTTTTTCATTTTGTTGTCAAAAGGTACAGTAGCGAGCAAAAGTCTTGCAGCAACGTTGCAAGCAAAAGTCTTGCAGCAATGCTGCAAGACTTTTGCTCGCTACTGTATGAAAATTTTTGCATATCCATATTTTGATGCGGGGAACACGATGGCGCTATTATTTTCCCATGAAAACTTTTGAAAAAAATCGAAAATTTTTTCCAAAAGTTTTCATGGAAAAATAATAGCACCATCATGTTCCCCGCATAAAAATATGCGAAAATTTTCATGACTTTTATGCTTTTATATTATTTTCCTGTTATTGTTCTTTATATTCAATCGGGTTTGAAAATTTTTTTCAAACCTGATTGATAATTCCCGATTCTTACCACCAAATAATAGAAGCCTCGTTCCAATTTATTCCATTCTGCTTTTATTACAAATATTAGTAATAGATTTAAGACAGCCGATATTGTCATGAGTAGGAAATAGATACAAAAATGTAGTAACCTAACTTCTAAAGTTAGGTGAAGATTGGCTTTTGATAGACACAGTTCCAAACTGTTATTTTCCATTTTCAATGTGTAATAACGTTTCTTTAAGAAATGATCAATTATAACATAAAAATGAAGTTTTAGGGAAAAATTTTTCCTAAAAAGGACTCATATAGGGGTAACTTTGTGCGGGGAATTGATTGCACGCATTCTCGAAGCGTGAAAATGCTTTCCTGATTCAGGAAAAACGGTGTATTTATTGAAACGAAAATGTAAAAAATTCGAATTTCCACCGGAAAACCAGCTGTATAGGGGTTTTGATAGGCAGGAAAACGATTGCGCGCATTTTAGAGGCATAAAAAATTTCCCTGAACTGATTTAAGCGATTTTAAATGATTTTTATTCTGAAAACTTTTTATAGAATATACTCCTTGTAAGGGTAACTTTCTGTGGTCAAAATCAAACAATTCTTTCAGATTCGAGTTCCCCATGTCGAAATCCCCTTCCCCCGAATACAAAAAATCAGCCGTTTTGGTCAACTTGTTGGAATTCGAATTTTTACCCCTTGGGCTGATTTTTTATTCGGGGGTTTTTCGACATGGGGAACTCGAATCTGAAAATTTTTTTGATTTTGACATATGAAGTTACCCCTACAAGGGGTATACTCCTTAAAAAGGTTTCAATATAAAAATCCTTTAAAATCGCTTATATCAGTTCAGGGAAATTTTTTATGCCTCGAAAATGTGCGTAATCGATTCTTCGCATAGAAAAACCCCTATACAGCTGAATTTCCGGCGAAAATTCGAATTTGTTGCATCTTCGCTTCAATAAATACACCGTCTTCCATGAATCAGGGTCAGAAAAGCATTTTCACGCTTCGGGAATGTGCGTAATCGATTCCCCGCGCAAAGTTACTCCTATAGGGGTCCTTTTTAGAAAAAAGGTCCAAAAATCATGTAAAAAGTTGCAGAACTTTTCAATCAACATAATATTTTTTTTTCCTGAAATCATACATGGTCGTGAAAAATTTTTGCTATTTTTAGATAGATTAAAAATTTTTTAATTGATTATAAAACAATCTTTGAGGGTTTTCTATGCGAGGAATTGATTGCGCGCATTGAAAAATCATGAAAACGATTCCCTTACCCCGAATGAGTAAAAAATCTCTAAAATCGAAAAAAATGCGGAATCTCTGGGATATCTAAGATGTTAGTAATTTAAAGGAAAGAACAAACGTTTAGGTCGTGCATGAGCCAAAGAGAGACCATGGTATGGTGGCCTGATTCACGCATAAAGTTGCCACTATACGCCAATGTGTCCTCATTGGTGTAAACGCTATGCACGTATGTTTCAAGCGGCAATAAGTCTGTGCCAACTTTTGTTTTTCGAACATTTTTGATACTCGGGGGATTTTCGGCTATGGGGAACTCGAGTCCGATGGAATTATCAAGTTTTAACTTCAGACGGTACCTTTACTGGGGGAGGGAGATGGGTAAAAACGTCAAAAATTAGGTCTGTTCTTTGTAAGCAAAATTCCACAAAAGGTCTGTTCGTTGTAATCCATTTTTGACCATAATCCCGAGCTCTAGGACAAAAAATTCTTGTTCAGCGCCTAGAAGAATCCTAGGAACGTCGAAAATTTCGTAAAAAACCGAGTTTTATAGCGAAATATCAACATTTTAAACCTAGGGTACATCTTTGAGACCCCAATTTTTCGAAAAAGTCTGAATATTGACACGAAAACATGAGTTTCGCTCAAAAAACCAATTGGATCGTATTCAACATACACTCTTACCTACTACTGAAAAAAAGTTCATCGAAAACGAGCGAAAAATGCCGATTTTCGACATATTTTTTGGGCGGCAACAACTTATGTTACAGCCCAATAACATATGCACGTTCCTTTCAAACCTATCTAGTTTTTTATTTTAAGCCCAATTTAAAAAATTCGTCTTGTAGGTTGTCGAGGAGATCCCCCCTGCATAACAATAAGTATGGGTTTTCCGTGAATCATCGTTTTAAGAAAGATATGGGATCCTTAAGATTGAAAAACACCTCATTTTTGGCAGAAAATTTATAGATGTTTTTTTTGTTTTTCCGAAATGTCGGCAAACACTTTTTGCCGTTTTTCTATGGGTTGAAACATACGTGGCTATGAATAAATCCTGAAGGTAAAAATAAACATTTTGGCTGAATCATGGTCAGGGAAACGTTTTCAAGATTTTTCAATGTGCCCAATCGATTCCTAGAATAGAAAATCCATAGGATTGATTTAGAAAAAATTTTTAAAAATTTTTTGGTTAAAATTTGGTCAAGAAATCGCAAAATTCCTTTTTTAGCCACTCTATAAAACTTTTGTGCTACCAGCTTGCAAGAAAAGTTAATTATCATGAGAGAAAAGACGTTTTTTAGTTATTTTAGTTAATCATCAATTCTATCCTCTGAGAAATAGATTTTGAGCAAAAAAAATTTTTCTCAGGACTTTTTGGTCAATTTTTGGCTAAATTTGATGCTACACGATAGTTTATTAGTTGCTACGTTAATTTTTACAATTCCTGTGCAAAAAATTCACAATAAAAATTTGTTAAATATCAAAAAAGTAATAATTGTTCAAAGTTTATATCTCTTTTCTTATATAGTGGATATAAGAAGTTTTACATATTTTTAGACAAATTTCAAGTGAAAATAGAATTTTCTAAAAATTCAAAATCAAAACTAATATTGTACATATGTGACAAGGAAGTATATGTTAAAAAAATAGCGAAAATTTTGAAACAAGCAATCAAAGATTTAGTTTGGGCACCATTAATAAGCGTAAATAGTTATTACTCTGAAAATGATTACTTTTTCAAATGAAATTAGGTATCATATGTTTCTGTGTATCTTAGCGACTGTTATAACGAGATCATGATGTATTGACGAAAAAGAAAACATTCCAATATTTCCGAAAAATCATACTACAGGCTGTTGTCCGAGGAAATTATTAGTGCTAGGCGAAGAAGACGTAAACTAAGTACTCATGCCCTTCTATGCTCTTTTTTCCTTTTTAATGATTCTGGGGGTTTTGGGCAGATTTGGGCATCCCCGGAATTATTTTGGCTGAAAGATCAGTATCAGTCTATTAAATACAGACCTAAGCTTGATAAAGACGTTAAGCGTCGAAACGTCGCTGAATAAAATTATTATTCAACTTCTACGCATTTGGAAAAAGGTCTTGCCAAAAATTCTACCTACCCCGAGTGGATCAGTAAATAGGTGTATGGGCAAAAAAATCGGTTTTTTGACCTTTGACTTTTTTATCCATTGACAGCAAATGTCCTCTAGTCGCGCATTTGCAAGGAAATTGAACCCAAAGTTGGACCATTTACTGTCCACTTTTTTTATAATTAACACGGGAATACTTCTTCAAAATTCCGGGATATTCTATTATTTTTGGCTATACTGAACAATTCTCAAAAAAAAATTTTTGAAAAAAGGTTGGTTTCAAATAAAATTTATAAAATTTTTATTGAAACTTAATTGAATTGTAAAAACGGAAAATTTGTTCTTCATAGTTCAGTGGTAGTGTGCTTAACTTTGCCTTTAAAAGGCCGAGGGTTCGATTCCCCGATCAAAATAACTTTTTTGCCTTTATTAAAATCTTTTTTTTTCAAAAATTTTTTGTTGCTCAGCATAGCTAAAAATAATATCCCGGAATTTTGAAGAAGTATTCTCGTGTTAAATATATTTTTAAAAAGCGATGTATGCATTTATTTCAATACTTAAAGAATAAATAAGCTAAAGAAGCGCTAAAAAAATCTTTTAAATTTGAAAAATCGGAACTAGTATCGATTAGGTGTTCACGTGTAATTTTTCGAAAAAAATTTTTTCATCATCTGGAATTGACCCCTATAGGGGCAATTTTATGTGAGAGAATCCGAATTTCACATTTCTGAGACCTGAAAATCTTTCCCTGAATCAAGAAAAGGCTATTTATATGACGTAGGGCCACATTTTTGACAAGAATCACATGCCATATAAATAGCCTTCTTTTGATTCTGGGAAAGATTTCCAAGTCTCGAAAATGTGAAATTCGGATTCCTCGCATAAAATTACTCCTAGATGGGTCAATTCCAGATGATGAACAAATTTTTTCCTAAAAATTTCACGTTCAGTGGGATACCTAATCGATATTAGTTGCAAAATCTTTTAAATTTGAAAAATCTAGAGCAATTTTTGTTTAAAATATTTGAACTGAAGCATGTTCAATAATAAGTTTCTTTTTCAACCCATCCACCTGGGTAGCGGCGGATAATATATTTTCGGACTTCATCATAGACAAAGATCAAGATCGAAAATGGCAGCGCGGGGAACCACCAAGTGAATCTAAACATGGATTTTTATGACTCCACAAGACTGAGAATCCTGTACCTCAATCCATACATATTCAAACCATGGTCCAATCCAGGGCAATATGCCATAAAAGCTGCCAAGACGGTTTCAAAAACGAGGCCGAAATTGAGAGTCCAATTGGACATACCTTGTTGGACAAGAGAATTTCGTCGAGTTTTGCAAATGATCAAATCCGCCCATTGGACAATAACAATTGAGGCGAAGAACGCTGTATGACAAGTATATTCGAGAACCTTCCTACGGGCGAAGGTCTAAATTTGAAAAAATTTGTCAAACATTACAAGAGCTGATAGCTGGGCAGAGGGGGCTCATATTTTTCAAAAATTTACAGTCCATTTCTGGACCACCCCTCCCCCGAGAGTTGGCGATCAAAAAAAGGTCGTCAAGTTTTTACCAGGAAAAATTTACGAGGGATGTCCATTTCTGGACTACCTGCCCAGGTATACAAGTGTTCAAAAGTTGAACTTCAAACAACCCAGAATTGTTGAGAAAATGCTAAGTTTTGGCAATTTTTGGCACCTTGTAATGAATTTTTGTCAGTGCTGGCGCAACAAAACAGTGTTTGTACAGGGTGTTTCAGATGAAACCTACCTATTTTATTTTAACATAGCTTTTTTCATGAAAAGTATTCTGAATTTCCGACTTTTGGAAAATAACGAGCTAATTTGTCCATTTTATGCATGTTTTTTTGTTTTTG
>JAQGCO010000217.1:0-12482 GCA_034700925.1 Acrobeloides cf. buchneri Gr-Nem-00862
GGAAAACGATTCAGATGATGCCGTAAAAACAAAAAATGCTCAATTTTTCATGATCTTTCCGAATATATCATTTTTTTTCATATGATTGTAACTGAGTGGCCTGGTCCTTTAAACAAAAAATAATTTTATTCAACTTTAAAATCGAGTTTCTATGTCACAAGTAAAAGTTGGTGGAGCTAATGTATTGGCTAATTTTCGAACGACTTCTGGAGGCTTTCCTGATGTTGCGGTTATCTAAAATTAAAATTTCCGTTAAAAAATTCTTTAAATTTTCACAATTTACCTTAAACTGATTAAAAATATTTGCTATGAGCAAAAACAACTCCATTCTAGCCAAACTTTCTCCAAGACATTGTCGTCTTCCAATGGAAAATGGGATCAACTCGTCGACTTTTTTCAACTGACCTGTTTCATCCAAAAATCTTTCTGGCTTAAATTTTTCTGGCTCGGAGAAAATCTAGAAAAATGTTGGTTTTGAACAAAAATGTTTGAATCAAAAAGATAGGTAGAGAGAAAAGAATACGTTTTTACGTCGACCATTGAGGTGGTGAGGGTTTTTTTAAATTTTAAGCCAGATTTAGCTCCTCTTAAAACTTGAAGGCTACTGTCACCACTGTAGGGGTGGTTGGGTGATGGGGTGTTATCTGACTCTGTAGCCATCGGCGAGTACATTTGTACTCATTTCTGCGACAGCTGTTTAAGCTGTCGCAGACATAAGTACACAAAAAATGGGAGACGATATAAACCTAAAGTTAACGTCCCTAAACGATAAACTCAACATAGTCCAAAAGAATCTGAACAAAACGGGTACCAGAGTAGTTGCCATTAGCGTACAGGGGACTCCATAACCCCAGGGATTTTGAAGAATTTTTGGAAGCCTTAATAAACTTGCGAATTTCATGGACTGGGGACCCGATGTTTGTGTCCGAAAATTGCCAATTTATTTAGTTGATGAATCTGATAAGGCTTATTAAAGAAATTTCGGAAACAATTTTCTAAATTATTTCAGTCACATGTCACATTAGCTTGACGGCCACAACCCCTTCCTCAACTTTAAAATGAATAATCCTACCCAAAGGCGGATCTATGAGGGGGAAGGGGGAGCTGCACTAGTGGGCCAAAATTTAAAAAAATTTCTACACATAAGGGTCCCCCTTATGTTTTTTCAAAAAAATTGGCCTTTTTGGGGAAGTGTCCTCTCTCTCTCTCTCTCTTTAGACGACCCTTCTACCTACGCCACTGAAGCATGTCTCACCAAAAACCGAAAATTTCTTTAAAAAATGGCATTTTTTGCCAAAATTCGATAGAAAAATGAGCTTTTTACCTAGTTGCCCCTTCCAAAACCAAATTCTAGATCCGCTACTCTTCCTACCTTAGGATCCGACATAACCACCGAAATCTGCGGTACAATAGTAGTCCCTTTTGGAAGTTTATAGCCTAGAATTTCAACATCTTTTAAAGTGGTATGCCTGACATTTATGGCTATAATGTTAGCCAATCTTTGGGCTTCCTAAAAAATCTTTTTAAAATTCATTTTTGCATGCTTACATTAACAACAGCTATGGTATAGTTCAACTTGAGTCTGTCTTCTAGGGTTACTAGCCGACTGCTTCCAACAACTTTGTCAAGCTCTGCTTGGAGTTTCTGTTGGGCATCTTGGTTCAATATGAGGAAAACGATTGAATAGGCAAGAGTGGTTGAAGTGGTTTCCTAAAATTGATTTAAAAAATAATAATTTTTGTTGAAATTTTGAAATTTTACCTGACCTGCCAGCCATAAATCAAAAATTGTTGCAAGGAGCTGTTCCATTCTAAAAAATTTAATGGGAATTTTTGGAAAATATATTCAATTGTTTATATCTATATAAACTAGTGCAGAAAAGGCCAGCCCTCGGCAATGTCCTAAAGCTCTTAGGCGCTCTAATTTTTTCTACCCTTTGGATCTAAGTCCGGCTTTCATGGGCCGGGCTGGCCTTCTCAGATGTGATGGAATGTTTTGTAGACTAATGCTTTTTTGTACCTCAAAAATGTTTATTTGACATAAATAGAAACACGTAGCGCACGTCTTAGAAGAACAGAACCAAAAAAACTTGGCCTTGCCAAGTATAGGGATTTTATAAGCTCTTCCTCTTTACGTGTGCCAAAGGGATATACAACGATCCCGGGCCGATGACAAGCCTTTTCCTCCGTTAAGCCGTCCCTAAAAAACTCGGAACGGCCTAAAAATGAAAAAATCAACGCCGGGTCAATCCTTTACCCTTGACTTTTCAGGCCTTTCATTAGAAGCTATTTTTCTCCTCCACTTACGAATAATAATGAGGACCTCCTTCTTCATCAAGTTTTGCTTTCTTCCTCAAATATGCATCAACAAAATCTGTTGGCTCAGAATTATAGTCAATTTCATTTAGATGTTCATTGACTTGTCTTTCCAAGAACTCAAAAACCCTGTCAATATTTTGATTAATCTTGTAGTAGAAGCTGCTGAAGACGGGGATATATCGGAGCCATTCGGTTTTTCGTTGCATTGCAAAAGTAAATGGGCTTCTTGAAGTTTTGACAATTTCTCCAAGGAGTTTTTTGAGTTCATAGAATTCTGGGAGCTTGCCCTAAAGATACAAAATTCTGAGCCAATTTTATCGGACATCACACGTAGTGATGTTCAAAGTGATAATGATAAAAGGGTGTGATGAGTGATAAGATAACGCATTTTGATAACAGTAATAACGATTTTTGTTATAACACATGGGGTGATAACGTTATCACTAGTGAAAAGACGGAATGATCATGAGACAGATAAGCATTATGAAACGGGATTGGATGAGGCGAGTAGGATCAGGATTAGGGAGATGAGTAGGACTTGATTAAGGTCAGAGGCTTAGTCAGAATCAGGAGCAAATTCCGGAGCAGGGTCAGAGTCAGGAGCAAGGGCTAAAACAGGCCAGGATCAGGAGCCGGGACAGGGGCAGAATCAGGAGCAGGGTCAGAATTAGGATAAGGAGCTGGGGTAGGGACAGTGTCATGGGAAGGACCAGGGTCAGACTCAGAGTCAGGGTCAATACCAAGACAAGTGTTAGTCAAGATTAAGGTCAAGGTCAAGATAAGGACGAGTATTAAGATACAATAAGATTTATGGCACTATTAGTTTTAGAGTCAGGACCATAATCAGAATGAGATTCAGGGTCAAATCCGAGATCAAAATAGATCAAGAAAATTCCGCTAAAAATTCTTACTCCTTCAAACCGATACCCAAATAGCAATGCATTAATTATCGACCCTATTGCTGGATCAATATACTTTGTGATGGTGTGCTCTTTAATACCACATTTTATATCATTTTTGATATTAGCTATCAAGTCTACTGTCTCTTCGAGGATCTAAAATGTCTTATTTTTATGATTTTTAAAATTATTTTTTTATCGGTCAAATTAAATTTTTGCCTGATCGGATCGAACCCTCAACCATTTGAGTTCAAAATGAGACGCTTGCCACTTCACCATGGGTGATGACGTTTTTCTTTTGTCGATAAATTACCTATTCATTTTCAAGAAGCGCGTGGAAGGTGGGATGTGCAGCCTCAGATTATTTATTCCCAAACTTGGGGGGGGGGATGCCAAGCGCTCGGAGCGGGGTCTCATTTTAAAGTTTCGGTGAACCAAAATTAGCCGTCCGACCCAACGTTGCTTAACTTGCAAGATCGGATGGGTAGCTACGGATCGAGAAAACTATGCCACCATTCGCATTTTTATCGTTTTTACCCTTTCTTGCATAATATTCTTTCCAAAACCAAACTCTCTCAACGCATGCAAAGCGAATCTCCTTTGTTCTCGCCATAAACTTTCTTGAGTCACGATTATACCTCTAAAGCCTCCTAAAAAGAGTAGATGAATTCAAATGTTTTGAATTTTATACATGCTTCTTAAAAATGCAGGAAAATTGGCGGTCATAGGACGACCAGCATAGGCGTCACTGTCTTTTAAAAAAGTTTCTTCGATTAATTTATAATCAGCGACTGCGACAATGGGGTCTTCTCCCATCCAAAAAGTATGGACGGGACCATAAGTTTTTGTCCATTGATGGAAGAGGTCAAAGATATTCTCTGCTTTTGCCATACTACGGGCATTTCCGATAAAAGGGAGAGGTGTGGGGCCTAAAATTTTGTTATTGATAATACTATGGGTTCAAAATAACACGGTAAATTTTCAGGAGGCTGCTGATGTAGACTTGTATCTTCTTCCATTTGAGTAGCTTCATTAGGATTACGAATATTTGTTGGAAACGTATACTACGTGATATTGGAAATGATTATGCCCCGAGATCTGCCCTCATCGAATCTGCTCTCACCAACATGAAAAATTTTGGAGTGCTCCCTCCCCAGCGTCGAATTTTGGTTCAAAGGATTTTGGGGTTTGGGGATGGACTTTTTCTCAAAAGTTTTCATTTTAGAAAATTTTTTTCTTTCCTGGAAAATCCCTCCCCCATATCTGAAAAATTTAAATTTTTTTCAGGTATATGTGAGGGAATTTCCACAGGTTCCCTCTCCCATAATTCGAATCTGCCCTCACCAACATGGAGGCTATCGTCTCCGCCGTCAAATTTTATAGAATGTTCCTAAAACCGCCATTTTCAGTGTTTTTTTCAAATCAGTTTTCTTTTGAACCTTTAAAGCATATCCAATGGTCTTGGTACCGTTGGATTGCTAGGAGTTTAAGCTATCCAATGGTACTAAGATCAACTGATAATCATTAAAGATTCAAAAGATGTGCTCAAAAAAAAAATATTTGCGCACCGACATTTGCGTACCGATATTTGCGCACCGGACATTTGCGCACCGGGCATTTGCGCACCGACATTTGTGCATCGACATTTGTGCATTTGCACAATAAAGCATGAGCTAACTTTTACACCGGTTTTCATACAACAATGTGAACTTGTTTGTAGGCAGAAATTTTATAAAGTTCGGGGTGCAAATGTCCGGTGCGCAAATGTCCGGTGGGCAAATGTCGGTGCGCAAATGTCCAGTGCGCAAATTTCGGTGCGCAAAAGTCTCTCACCCTTTTCGTACGGACTTTTCGTACAGGTACTTTTCGTACAAACACCTTTCGTACGGTACTTTTCGTACAACACACTTTTCGTACGACACTTTTCGTACAAATATTTTTCGTACGAACTTTTCGTACGGGTACTTTTCGTACAAATATTTTTCGTACGGGTACTTTTCGTACGAAGGTCACCGGCCCCCAAAATTCCCCCGCTGGCCCCGGCCCTCGGAGGCTTTTGGGGGCTAGTCCCGGGGCCTAGGCCCCTTTTTCGATCATTGGTACGGAGTACCTGTACGAAAAGTTCGTACGAAAAGTACCCGTACGAAAAATAATTGTACAGAACAATTGTACGAAAAGTCCGTACGAACTACAATTGTACGAAAAGTTATACTGCCAAATTTTCTTGTGCATTACACTTCCAATAATGCTTAAAAAAACTATATTTGATTTATTCTTTTTCTATCTTTTAATATTAAACGAGAAATGTCTGTCTGTTTGTTTGTGTCATCGAATTTTGTAACCTTAAGTCCAATCCCGTTACGGCTTAGATTTTTGGAAAGAGCTCAGTGAGAGAAGAAAAACGACACCAAAATCATGGGGGTACACCCTCTGGAAAAAAAATTAAAAATTCAATTTTTCATTTTTACCTTTTCAGGTTAGGTATTTTGTCAGAAATGAACTACATTTCGTTCTTGGCGCAGTTGTTAAAGCATTAGTTTTGCAGTCGGAAAGGCGCAGGTTTGATCCCCCGTCCCCGCCGAAATATTTTTGAATTTTTCAATAAATGTTCTTTTTTTGAAAAAAATCGATTTATTTGCAAAAAAAACGAAAAATTGGATAGAAATTGAAAAAATTCGAAAAAATAGAAAAAAATTCGAACGAAATTGAAAAAATTCGGGTCAAAACTGTCGATCTTTGTCAAAACCCCGAGTTTTTTCAAAGATTGGCTCATATCTTTTTATTGAAGCAATAACTTTTTTTAGGTGTCTATATAAAAATTGTAGCGCTGATTTTCAACTTTTCAGCGAGTGGTCAACCATCTTTCAATTCAATTCCTAAGAGGAGCCAAACCCAAAATACTAAAACGATATTTTTATAAAAAGGTACCAGTAAAGATGGACTCTAGTCCCCCCCCCCCTAAAGATAGTTTAAAAAAAAATTTTATAGCATCGTGTTCAGCGTGAAAAACTGTCTTGAAATAAATTGAAGTGATCAAGGTGCCCACGAGTGTTAAACTTTTTATTGTATAAATAATTGATCATTTTAATAAATTTTTCCTATTCATCATGTTCTTTTTCATCGTTGGTTATCCGACGAGACCAATTCTTTTTAGTAATAATAATGATGACACAAATAGCATAAAATAAAATGGAGATTACAGAAAAATTTAATACTAATCCCATATTTTTTGGGCAATTGTGAAGTGGGTTACACCTAAAAAATTTATATAGTCAAAAGCAATGTCTACGCCATTGCTTTTGACTATATAATCTAGGACCAACCACAAATTTTTGATTAAAGTTCAATTATTTTTATACAAGTTCAGTCACTGAGCCTCCAGGTTCAGTCACTGAACTTGCATGAAAGGGGTCGTTCACATATCACGTGATCAGGTTGAGGGGGGGGGGGTAGTCGAAATGATCACGCTTGATCACGGTGGGAGGGGGGAGGGTCAGATCATTAATCACGTGATCAGGCACATAGCGAGGGGCAATCCCCCCCCCCACGAAATCACAAAAGATGAAAATTTTTGCTAATAGCCCCCTTATGTTTTTGGCCAAAATTTTTGAATAATTTATAATAAAAAATTGCGACAATCAAAAAAAAATTGATCAAAATCGAAAAAATTGACCAAAGTTGACAAATTTGACCAAAAGCGAAAAATTGTCCAAATTCGAAAACATTGATCAAAATCAAAAAAAGTGACCAAAATAGAAAAAATAGGTCAAAATCGAAAAAAATAGATCAAAATCAAAAAAAATTTCCATTTTTACATCAAAAATGCCTATTTTTTAAAGAAAAAAGTTGATCATGATCACGATGGGGGGAAGGGGTAAGCCCGTAATCATGTTTGATCACGGAGGGGGTAGGGGGGGGGGGGTTAAAAATGTTAAAAATTTGATCACGTGATATGTAAATGACCCCAAAGTGAATGAATTTAGTGTTTTAATGCTTCTGGTCATGTTTTTTATATGGATTATGCCTTTTAAAACCATTTTCATTCATAATATTGACTGATATGTGACTATAATGACCTATACAAGTAACTTTTAGAGACAGAAAACATTTTTTGACTATTTTTTGCCATTATTTCAAATTTTCTTCTTCATTGAATTGATCAGAGTAGATTTTCTATGAAATTTTATTTAAAAGTTACAAGAAACCTAATATTTCAAATAAGAATGGCGTCTGTCTGTTGGCCGTGTCTCAAAGACGCTATGACCAGGTTGGTTGGTCCTAGATTCAGTCGCTGAACCTATAATTCAGTCTCAGAACTTCATGTTAGGTGTCTAATCACTCATAGCAATAAAAATAAATTGAGTTCAGTGACTGAATTTTCTAGTTCAGTCACTTTTGCAAAATGTTCAGTTTTTGACAACGCTGAAACGATTCCGATGAAAAAATCTTGATACCGTCAGCCCTAGTACCTTGTATAGTTTTCGAAAAGTGTATTCTGACACCTAACAGGATGTTTGGCCAATGTTCATAACTTACCATTGATCAATTCCAAAACAAGCATAACCTTGATGTCCCATCAAAACATTTGCTGCAGAAAGTTTAAAAATCAAACTGCCGATCCATTTATGCCCGGGCATAATCCAACTTCTAACTTTATACCCAGTTCTTGGGAATGCAAAATTAAAGAAACCAACAATAAACTGAAATATCAAATACCCAGTCTTTTTCTATATGTATACCTGGATACAATACATCGAAATAACAATTACTCCAACCCAACTATGAAAAGAATACATGTGAATATTCGTTGTCATAACTTTTTCTTTGACTATAGCCGTTAGAGCAACAGCAGCACATGCTAGGGAACATAGGTGTAAGGCTACATGGAGAAATTTGGTTACATTTTTAGGTTCATACCGGTAGACTCGATAGATTATTAGGGCTAAAAAATTGTAATTTAAATGCAAATTTATTTGCCTACCTTCTCCTTGAAAAAAAATAAAGCCTGCCGTCATTAGGAAACCATGAAAATTGATAAAGCCTTGTTGGTATATTCTCAAATGACCATTCCAAGTAAATCCTCCACGAGATGTGCCGAAATAAAAGGCTAAAATTTTATGAACATATGAACAAGCTTTGGTTTGGGTTGGGTTGGTCTAGGCGTAAGCATATGTTTAAGCTTAGGCGTATGCTTAAGCTTAGGCCGAGATTTAGGTTTAGGCTTAGACTTAAGCTTAGGCTTAGGCCTAGGCTTAGGCTTAGACTTAAGCTTAGGCTTAGGCTTAAGCTTAGGCTTAAGCTTAGGCCTAGACTTAGATTTAGGCTTAAGCTTAGGCTTAAGCTTAGATTTAAGCTTAGGCTTAAGCTTAGGTTTAGGCCTAGGTTTAGGCTTACGCCTAGGCTTAGGCTTAAGCTTAAGCTTAGGCTTAGATTTAAGCCTAGGCTTAAGCTTAGGTTTAGGCTTACGCCTAGGCTTAGGCTTAAATTTAGGCCTAGATTTAGGCGTAGGCTTAGATTTAAGCTTAGGATTAGGTTTAGGCTTGAGCTTAGGTTTAAGCTTACGCTTAGGCTTAAGCTTAGACTTATTTTAAGCTTAACCTTATGCTTAGTTTTAGGCTTAGATTTAGGCTGACTGACTGATATATTTAGTCATTTACGTTTTTTGAAACGTAGATTCCCCCCCCCATCAATCTATGCCCCAAATCCCAATGCCACTTCATTGAGTCAGCAGCCTGGAAGAATAGGCTGAAAGACGGAATCATGTGAAATGACAACAGACGGCTAACTTTACCATTTAAAACCAACATAGTTATCCCTATACCATGAGTTAAAGTAACAAAATAATCAAATCTCTTGTAAACCTTCTTTGTATCTTCACTGACTTCAACATTTTCTCTTTCTACCAGGCCCTCTTTTGAATCAGGATAAGTCACAAAATATCCATATCCATAATCATTTTGATCCATTTCTTAATTAATTTTTAAAACAATTTATAAGCTTTTTCCTTAAATATAGGATCTACCAAAAAAAGAGATAAATTTAAGAAAAAAAATTTATTTCAAAAAATATAATGAAATCTATTGCGTATGTTCTTTTTCATCAGGCGTTTGTTGCCTTTTCCACGAATCTTTACTTATTATATAAACAACACAAATAGCATATAGAATGATAAATATGATAGCGAAATTTAATACCAGGCCTAAGCGTTTTTTGCATGTATGAAGAGCATAGCAACTAAAAAAAGGTAGTATACGGACAATTAAAAATTTGAATTCCCAACAGAGCAAGAATTTTCGTTTCAATACACAATTTTGGTGGAAAAATCAATTTTTACATCGATTTTTTAAATTTTCATAGAATGAACATTGACGCAATTTTTTACAACTAAGACGAATAAAATGACACAAAAATTATTCAATTTGAAAATTGTATTGTGTTAATGAAGCGAAAACATGAATCAGAATTTTCGTTTCAATAACCCAACTTATCGACAGGTTTTCGCTTTAATAACACAGTACAATTTGTCAAATTGGATAATTTTGGTATCATTTTATTCGTCTCATAGAGTTATAAAATATTGCTACAATGTTCATTTATGAAAACTTAAAAAATCTATGTGAAAATTGATTTTTCCGCCAAAATTGTATATTGAAACGAAAATTTCTGCTCTGGCGGCGGAATCAAAATGTCTTCTCCACGGCGGAAAACGTGGGATTTATAATGGTGTCTCCGAGGGTTGAGGGAGGTAAAGGGTAGTAGAGAAGGGATGAAGCTCCCTCCCCTTGATTGAGGGAGATGAAGGAAGGTAGAGAAGGGATGAACCCTCCCCCGTGGGGGGGGGGGTAAGGTGAAAGGAGTGGAGGGGTAACCCCCTTCCAGTATGAAACACCGGATATGATCAAAATCTCTCTTACAATGGGTCATCGGTAGCAAAACATATATATCTTGTGTGTCCCATTAGTACATTGGCTACGGAAGCATGGAATATTATAGAACCGAAAGTTCTATGACTTGGCATAACCATTTGCCGAATCCATAAAGATGTCTTGGGATAAGCAAAATTTAAGAAGCCAACAATGAACTAAAAATTTTATACGGCATTTCCAGCCAAGACAAGAAAAGAAATTACCTATGGTAAAGTGGTAAGTGTCTCACTTTGCATTCAATTGGTTGAGGGTTCGATCCCGCCAGGGCGAAGATTTTATTTGTCCGAAACAAGGCTGTAAAAGAAACCACTCATAAATTTTTTGAACACTATCCACTGAACCATAGAGACGAGGGTTCGAACCCACTAGGGATCCGAAAGTATGACTCAGTAGATAGTGTTTCAAGAAAAAAAGCAACTTTAACAACTTTTTTGAATGGTTAGAAAAATTTGGCGGGATCGAACCCTCGACCGTTTGACATAAAGTGAGAAGTTTGCCACTTCACCATGGGTGATGACTTTTTTTCTTGGCGAGAAATGCCCTGTAATTTATACCTGCACCCCATAAGAAAACATGATTGCAACCCCAATCCAGCTGTGAAACGAGTACATTTGAACATTCCCTGTCATTTTTTTGTCTTTTATAATGTTTCTTATGCCAAAAACTGCACATATAATTGCAGCACAATGAAGAAAAACGTGTACGGTTTTTGAAGTCACTTTGTATTCATGTCTTAATACTCGATACACTATTAGGGCTAAAATTTAAAAAAATATAAGTGCTCTGTCAAAAAGTAAGCATTGGGCAAAATAAAGAACAATGAAAAAACTTTTAGTTTTCTTTTCGTACGGACTTTTCGTAATGGTACTTTTCGTACAAATACAAGGGAAAGGGGGTAAAAGTCCTCGCGTAAGGGGCGGTATATTCTCGCATAAATTGCTCCTTAGGCGAGGACTTTTCGCCCCCTTGGCGAGTAATTTTGCCCCTCCCCTTTTGTATTTGTACGAAAAGTCCGTACGAAAAATAATTGTACGAAAAGTACCGTACGAAAACAATTGTACGAAAAGTGATACTGCCAATTTTTTGGGAAGGGGCCGTGACGTAGGCAAAAGAGTCGGCTAGAGGGCACTTCGACAAAAAAGGCTTTTTTCCTTTAAAATAGGGAGACCCTTGTATATTGGGATTTTTTTAAAATTTTGACCCACTAAGGAGGCACCTCTTCCCTGCCCCCTTGCCTACGCCACTGGGGAGCAGTACCCCCCCCCCCGTAGTTGACCCTCTTCACTAAGCCGTTGGGGGGGGGGAGTAAGGGTGGATGGTAAGTCATGCATATATCGTAAAATTAACTACATTAGCGGAAAATAAAATCCAACCAAACTTTAAAATGCGATATCTCCGTCATTTTAAATCCGTTTGGGCTAAGCGATAGCTCATTGAATTCCTGAGATCACGAACAACTTTGTAGAACATCACTTTTCATGAAAAAATTTCTATGATGGAGAAAATCCTTATGAAAATATTGGTATTTTGATTGAATTATGTCATAGTTAAATATCTCATTCAAAAACCATTGTCTTCATATGGATTTTCTCCATCACAGAAATTTTTTCATGAAAATTGATGTTCTAAAAAGTTGTTCGCTGTGATTTCAGGAATTCAATGAGCTACCGCTTAGCCCAAAGGGATTTAAAATGGCGGAGATATGGCATTTTAAAGTTTGATCGGATTTTATTTTCTGCTACTATACCTTCTCCTTGAAAAAAGATAAACGCCGTCATCATTAAAAACCCATGCATATTTATGAAAGCATGATTATGACAACCATCCACCGTATCAGTACATAATTCTGGATGGGCAACATCGTCATACGATGAAAATCCGCCCGTCATAGAGCCAAAATAAAATGCTAGAAAATGAATTAAAAAATTTCACACAGCCTCTTCGGGTTGTGGCATTTTGCCCCCCCCCCCCTTGAGGTAAACAAATCAAATTTCTAAAAAGTTCTTCAAATCGGCTGATGGAATATACCAGATTTATTTTTGAGGCAAAATCAAATCGACTCAGGTTGGATTCGAACCCGAGATCATTATACTCGAATCAGGGAACACTACCACTGAGCCAAGTTCACGTTAAAATTCGGATTTTTAATTTTACTTATAATTTAACACAACTTTTTTTCATTTTATCAATAACAACTGAAGTAATTTCCCCTGGTTCCCGCCACTTAACATTGACTAAACTCGGCAAAAAATTTTTTATTTGCTTCCGGAGATTACCCATTTAGGGGTAATTTTATGCGAAAAATCGATTGCGCGCACTCCCGCAACCTGAAAACCGCA
>JAQGCO010000218.1:0-12482 GCA_034700925.1 Acrobeloides cf. buchneri Gr-Nem-00862
TTTCAAATGAGTGGTCGTTGAGTTCATAAAACAACTACTACGAGGAGTTATGGCCTTAACATTATAAAGATAAATTTTCAAGGGTACCCTCTTAAAGATCACGGTATATACCCCCTTCAAAGAAAATTTTTTTGCAGAATAGTATTCCCCATAGTGTGTTACTTCAGAATATACCGCTGTCCAGGCTAAGCCTTTACGTGTTAAACAAAATTTTCCTTAAAAATATCAATTTTTTAACAAAATTTACCTATTTTTAACGTTTTTTAACAATTTTTCCTTAAAAAATACAATTTTTTTCTTGAAACAAATTTTTGTCCCCACCCCCGCTAATTTTGGAAAAAATTGACCCTCCGTTCACCTATGGGGGGGGGGGGGGTAATGGATAATTCCTACTAAAATCATCAAAAGTAAAAAAATCATAAAGGTCCCTCATATGATTTTGCCTAAAATTTTATGATTTCTTATCAGTATTTATTACTCACTTAGCTTATGAAATGTTGTGACAGAACTTTTTAAACATCCTGTATAATAATATTTTACTAGTTGATACAATTTTTAAAGCATTCCAGATCGGACTAATCTCTTTTCAATAATAATATCACAGGCATGTGAAAACATGAATTCAATGTTCCTGGTATCAGTTGCATTGGTAAAATGCGGGAAAATCCTAGGATTATCTAGACCTCGTTGATACTATAAATGGTTAAATTTTAAAAAAGAGAATAAGATTAGAACTTACATGTAAAAAACAGTTTTGGATATGTAAAGAAGCTGAATGGAAATCATTCTTGCCTATAAAAAAAACTTTAAAGGGGATCCAAAACAGGGCCTGGTAGAAAATTTTTTTAAAATTTTTTAACAAGTGACCCTCTAGGGGTTCGACCCAAAAGTTACCCCCTCCTTAAAAAAATCCTGGATACGGCACTGAGAAGTTGCTATTTTTGTAGAGTTTACGGAAGCTCCTGTCAGAATTCCAGAAAACAAGGAATTACTAAATATTGGCTGGATATGCTAAAGTTGAAATATTCTGATGCTTAACATTTATACTTTGTCCTGGACATTTTCATGATGTTGATATTGTCGAGGGAACCAACAATAGTACAACTGTAAGACGTTGGTGCATGCCCATATAGTAAAATTCACGCTCAGATTTTATCAATTTTATAACCACAAAAAATTTAGAAATCGCAAAATTCGATCAAAAAATTTTTTTAAAAGTTTTCACATATAGGTTCTTTTGCAAAAAATGCTCAAAATTATATAAATTCCCTGAAAATTAACAAAAAATAATAACTTTTGTCTGAGTGTACTGAACCTTTAAGCTTCGGTTTCTTAATCGTTGCTTTCAGAAATTGAGGGAAAGTAGGGTACACCGAAGAATAAGTTTCAAGATTTTAAAAAATGTACCGTCATATTTGGGAAAGCATTTATTGAGTTGCGAATATGATAATTTGGCTTCGAATAAATCCTTTTTGTTCAAAAATAAAATAAACGAGCTTTGAGCGAGATGCTGATTTTTGAACATTTCAGAAAATAGTTCAAGGCTATCTCTCATACAATTCTGAAAAAGAAAATTAATATACTATAAGATCTAAAACTAATACAGTCAAACCTCTATACCCCGATCCGGTCGTTTGGTATTTCGAAATTTTTTTATGTTTTTGAGGATTTCTTCGGAAACACACAGTCAATTCCTGATAGTTTTGGTGTCGTTAGAAAGCTGGATTTCGGTGTCCCAGGATTTCACCGACTTTTAGTTTGACCGACCAAGTCTTTTCACCGACTTGAATTTCACCGACTAGTATTTCACCGACTTTTTTTTCACCGACCTTCATTTCATCGACCACTCTTTTTACCGACTAGTAATTTGACCGATCATCATGGGCCTTAGGCCATAGGGTTAGGCTCAGGACTTAAGGCTTAGGCCTTAGGCTTAGGCCTAGGAATTCTTAAACTTTTCTAATTAAATAGAAATTAATGGCCGATGAAAAAAAGTCGGTGAAATACAAGTCGGTGAAAAAAAAGTCGATGAAATACAAGTCGGCGAAAAGACTTGGTCGGTGAAATGAAAAGTCGGCGAAATCCTGTGGAACCCTGGATTTCGTATCAATCGAATGACACCAAAATCATGCCATAACCCTTTCTGGTTGCGGAGATATTGCATAATTAGTAAAAAATGTCGAAAAAACTAACATTTTTTACTAACTATGCAATAACTCCTCAACCAGGAAGAGTTATGACATGATTTTGGTGTCATTCGATTGCTACGAAATCCAGCTTTCTAATCACACCAAAACTATCAGGATTAGCCTTGTATTTCCGGAGAAATCCTCAAAAACATTTAAAAAGTTTCAAAACATCAAACGACCCTCGACTTTGTTATTGAAGCGATTGATCGTTTTTCTATATGATTGTTGTGGAACTTTTTGCCTGATCATCAATTAATGGCAATAGAAACGAATGCACCGCACAGTTTTTTAAGGAATTTACCGCACAAGATCTTCCGCACGAATTTTTCGCACAGAATGACCGCACGGATCTTCAGCACATTTTTGAATTTTTTTCTCACATTTTTTAAAGATGTTTTGCCAATCGTTTCAATAAGCACGGTTTTATTGAAATTCAGACAACTTTTACAATGCAAAAAAATGTGCGGAGGATCTGTGCGGAAGATCCTTGTGCGGAAAATTCGTGCGGTCATTCAGTGCGGATGTGTCAATGTGCGGAAAATCCTGTGCGGTAGATCCGTGCGGAAAATTCATTTGCGGAAGATCCGTGCGGAATTTTTTTGTGCGATGCATTCGTTCCTAGTGCCCAATTAATATTCATATTTATCCCTCACGGAGGGGTCGAGGTATAGAGGTTTGACTGTATGTTGAGCTAGGGGACTGAAACTTATAAAAAATTTTGGAGCAAGTTCCCCTGGTTGCCGCCATTTAACGTCGACTAAACTCGGCAAAACTTTTTTTATTTTCTTCCTGGGGATATTTGTTCATTTCTCGAGAAAATCGAATTTTCACCATTTTTCTGCGGTTTTCAGGTTGCGGGAGTGCGCGCAATCGATTTTTCGCATAAAATTACCCTAAATGGGTAATTTCCGGAAGAAAATGAAAAAATTTTTTTGCCGAGTTTAGTCAACGTTAAGTGGCGGCAACCAGGGAAACTTGCTCGAAAATTTTTATACCATAGTTGAATCTTCGACCATGAATTGATCATAACTAGATAAAGAGACTACGAATAAAACGGCAATCACGTTTGAAAAGCAATGTAGCCATTTACGTCTTTCTGTTTTTTGACCACCCACATCGATTAATCTAAAAAAAGATGGACTTGAATTGCACAGGGTTTATGGTTAGATAATTTTTCTTTTAAAAAAGGCGCTTTTCTGATTTTTTTCAAATTTTTTGATGATTTTCTCGATTTTCTATAATTTCTTGATTATCTAGGTTTTCTAAATTTATTGCTTTCTTGATTTTTTTAAAGATTCTTTATATTTTTTGATTATATCGTTTTTCTTGATTTTTTAGATTTATAAGATTTTCTTATTTTTTCATTTTCGAGATTTCTCTTGATCTTTCTAGATTTTTTTAATTTTCTAGATTTTCTTTATTTCCTAGAGTTACTCTAGTTTTCTAGATTTTCTAGTTTTTTTTTCTAGATTTCTATGTTTTCTTAGATTCTACAGGGTGTGCGAAAATTATCCGTCCCGCTACATTAAGATAACTCTAGATATACACAGACCATTTCACGTTTTGGCAATGTGTGCAATCGATTCTTCGCATAGACAAACTCCCCGGAGGAGTCTTTTTATAACGATACGATTGAATTTGAGAAAGCAGGTTATTTTCCGAACGACACAATATTTTGACGACTAAAAAAGCAACCGCTCTTCGTGCCACGATTTTTCGAATATTTCTCATCTCTTTCAATTTTTGATGAATTTTTCATTTTTTGAAGATTTTTCAATTTTTGACGCAGTTTTTAATTTTTGACGAATTTTTCAATTTTTGATAAATTTTCATTTTTTGATGCAATTTCTAATTTTTGACGCATTTTTTAATTTTTGACTAATTTTTCAATTTTTGACGCAGTTTTTAATTTTGATGAATTTTTCATCTTTTGACTAATTTTTTCGAATTTTTCAATTTTTGAGGATTTTTCAATTTTTAACGCAGTTTTTAATTTTTGACGAATTTTTCAATTTTTGACGCAGTTTCTAATTTTTGATGAATTTTTCAAACTCTCTACCAACTTTCTTGAGATTATTATTTTCATGATTCTCAATTTTTTATAGATTTTTTAACTTTATTTTTTTTATCTAAAACATTACCTTATGTTAAAACTTTTAAAATGAAATTCGATTTCATAAATACCACTTGTCAAAATTCGAGCGTATATTACATCCAGTGTGATTGGTTTGTATTCATGTGTAAGAATTCGATCGATTTCTGAGAAAAAACTATAAAAAAATTTTTAAACTTTTTTTCAATTTCAAATTACTATGTAGTATTGTCTGGTAGATAGACATCGGCTTTTCTCTCTAATAGCCTTTTCACGCAGGTGTAATTTTTGATTTGTTTTAAAATCTCGATTTGTTCATGTTTTTCCATTTCGAGCAGTGAGTAATGATTTGTTAAAAATTCCATGATTAACGGCTAAATTGGTTATAAATTTTTAAAAATTTTAAAAATTATACCTTTTCCCATCTCGGAATAGGAATAGCCAGTTGTAAAATTCCACGAGTAATATGATGGTACGATTGGATAAGATTTTTGTAGATTACAGCGCGAAAATGTAACATTTCGGCTTCATTAAAGGTTTGATCGTGCAAAATTCTAAAATATTACGTTCTTCACTAGAATCGATCTCGACATTTTTTTATATCACGGCGCACCAAAGTGTGAACAAAGTTGAGACACCTTTTCAAAACCTATCTACTTTTACAGGATCCATCCATTTTCCGCTCCTTAACTTTGTTCTACAGGTTTCCAGGAACGTTTTAAGACCAAGATTTCGGAAAATAGATGGTTCCTGTAAAAGTAGATAGGTTTTGAAAAGGTGTCTCAACTTTTTGCACACTTTGGTGCTCCGTGATATAGTTGATTTGAACAATTCTTTGAGTTATATTCAGTTTTTTTTCCTTAAAAGAATTACCTCATTTGTTTGACGATTGTGCTTTTACCGGAATCAGAGCTACCTTAAAAAAACGGAGCTGTACGGCCTGGGGGGGGGGCGCACTTAACGTGACTCCAAAGGCCGAAGTAAAAAACGTTAAAATTTTTGTAGAAACACACCCCCTAGGGATAAAAATTGACGCGGAACACGCTGATGCTATTATTTTCACTCCAAAATCATCGAAACCCGATGAATTTTCACATTTTTGATTTCAAATTTTTTTATCTAACCAAATGAGAACAACTTAAAAATTAAACACAACAACAACTTAAGAGACGATATCTCGAAAGTTCGAACATCCAGCGGCACTAGGCAAATTGAGTATGTAATATGAAATTTGGACACAAAATAAACATATATGAGTATTTGAAATGGTGTGCAACCTTTAAAAAAGTCAATTTTGGCCCATATGAATGTTGGACGTTACAGGAATGGTACAAGTGTTTTTTACACTTTGGTATTTTGAGCATATCTTTTGACGGATAAATCCAATCTCGATGATCATGGTGTCGTTGGATTGCTGGTGATGCGGGCTACAAATTTATATCAGGTGTATGGGGTCATTTCGTGGAAAAAGTTGTCGAAAAATTAGATTTTTGTAAAAATCCTGTTCCCCCCGAGGGGTAAAAAATTCAAAGAAATGGCTCTAGCCAAAAACTTTGTTCCAACGGGAGCTTCCGCTTTGCCCTAAAAATAAACTACAGCATCCCTACTTTGTTTTATGCTTGGTCCCAGGCCAAATCTCGTAATCCGTCTATTATTTTTCTGGCTCTGAAGTTGAATTTGGGGATTTTCTGAGGTTTTTTACAAATTACATTTTAGTATTTTGAGCATAACTCTTGAATATTAAATCCAATTTTAATGATCTTGGTGTCGTTGGATTGCTGGTGATGCGGGCTACAACTTTTATATTAGGTGTATGGGGTCATGTCGTGGAAAAAGTTGTCGAAAAAAAAAGAAAAAAAGTTGTTTTCTTTCAAAGCTAGAAAAATAATATACGGCTTACGAGATTTGGCCCGGGACCAAGCATAAAACAAAGTAGGGATGCTGTAGTTTATTTTTAGGGCCTATCGGAGACGCCCGTCGGAACAAAGTTTTTTTCTAGAGTCATTTCTTTGAATTTTTGACCCCTCTGGGGGCAGGATTTTTACAAAAACCCTAATTTTTACAAAAACCTAAGTTTTCGACAACTTTTTCCACGACATGACCCCATACACCTAATATAAAAGTTGTAGCCCGCATCACCAGCAATCCAACGACACCAAGATCATTAAAATTGGATTTAATATTCAAGAGTTATGCTCAAAATACTAAAATGTAATTTGTAAAAAACCTCAGAAAATCCCCAAATTCAACTTCAGAGCCAGAAAAATAATAGACGGATTACGAGATTTGGCCTGGGACCAAGCATAAAACAAAGTAGGGATGCTGTAGTTTATTTTTAGGGCAAAGCGGAAGCTCCCGTTGGAACAAAGTTTTTGGCTAGAGCCATTTCTTTGAATTTTTTACCCCTCGGGGGGAACAGGATTTTTACAAAAATCTAATTTTTCGACAACTTTTTCCACGAAATGACCCCATACACCTGATATAAATTTGTAGCCCGCATCACCAGCAATCCAACGACACCATGATCATCGAGATTGGATTTATCCGTCAAAAGATATGCTCAAAATACCAAAGTGTAAAAAACACTTGTACCATTCCTGTAACGTCCAACATTCATATGGGCCAAAATTGACTTTTTTAAAGGTTGCACACCATTTCAAATACTCATATATGTTTATTTTGTGTCCAAATTTCATATTACATACTCAATTTGCCTAGTGCCGCTGGATGTTCGAACTTTCGAGATATCGTCTCTTAAGTTGTTGTTGTGTTTAATTTTTAAGTTGTTCTCATTTGGTTAGATAAAAAAATTTGAAATCAAAAATGTGAAAATTCATCGGGTTTCGATGATTTTGGAGTGAAAATAATAGCATCAGCGTGTTCCGCGTCAATTTTTATCCCTAGGGGGTGTGTTTCTACAAAAATTTTAACGTTTTTTACTTCGGCCTTTGGAGTCACGTTAAGTGCGCCCCCCCCCCAGGCCGTACAGCTCCGTTTTTTTAAGGTAGCTCTGATTCCGGTAAAAGCACAATCGTCAAACAAATGAGGTAATTCTTTTAAGGAAAAAAAACTGAATATAACTCAAAGAATTGTTCAAATCAACTATATCACGGAGCACCAAAGTGTGCAAAAAGTTGAGACACCTTTTCAAAACCTATCTACTTTTACAGGAACCATCTATTTTCCGAAATCTTGGTCTTAAAACGTTCCTGGAAACCTGTAGAACAAAGTTAAGGAGCGGAAAATGGATGGATCCTGTAAAAGTAGATAGGTTTTGAAAAGGTGTCTCAACTTTGTTCACACTTTGGTGCGCCGTGATATAAAAAAATGTCGAGATCGATTCTAGTGAAGAACGTAATATTTTAGAATTTTGCACGATCAAACCTTTAATGAAGCCGAAATGTTACATTTTCGCGCTGTAATCTACAAAAATCTTATCCAATCGTACCATCATATTACTCGTGGAATTTTACAACTGGCTATTCCTATTCCGAGATGGGAAAAGGTATAATTTTTAAAATTTTTAAAAATTTATAACCAATTTAGCCGTTAATCATGGAATTTTTAACAAATCATTACTCACTGCTCGAAATGGAAAAACATGAACAAATCGAGATTTTAAAACAAATCAAAAATTACACCTGCGTGAAAAGGCTATTAGAGAGAAAAGCCGATGTCTATCTACCAGACAATACTACATAGTAATTTGAAATTGAAAAAAAGTTTAAAAATTTTTTTATAGTTTTTTCTCAGAAATCGATCGAATTCTTACACATGAATACAAACCAATCACACTGGATGTAATATACGCTCGAATTTTGACAA
This sequence comes from Acrobeloides cf. buchneri Gr-Nem-00862, assembly GCA_034700925.1. NCBI lineage: Eukaryota > Metazoa > Nematoda > Chromadorea > Rhabditida > Cephalobidae > Acrobeloides > Acrobeloides cf. buchneri Gr-Nem-00862. The sequence goes on from JAQGCO010000218.1 coordinate 8,107, forward strand.
GTGGTATTTATGAAATCGAATTTCATTTTAAAAGTTTTAACATAAGGTAATGTTTTAGATAAAAAAAATAAAGTTAAAAAATCTATAAAAAATTGAGAATCATGAAAATAATAATCTCAAGAAAGTTGGTAGAGAGTTTGAAAAATTCATCAAAAATTAGAAACTGCGTCAAAAATTGAAAAATTCGTCAAAAATTAAAAACTGCGTTAAAAATTGAAAAATCCTCAAAAATTGAAAAATTCGAAAAAATTAGTCAAAAGATGAAAAATTCATCAAAATTAAAAACTGCGTCAAAAATTGAAAAATTAGTCAAAAATTAAAAAATGCGTCAAAAATTAGAAATTGCATCAAAAAATGAAAATTTATCAAAAATTGAAAAATTCGTCAAAAATTAAAAACTGCGTCAAAAATTGAAAAATCTTCAAAAAATGAAAAATTCATCAAAAATTGAAAGAGATGAGAAATATTCGAAAAATCGTGGCACGAAGAGCGGTTGCTTTTTTAGTCGTCAAAATATTGTGTCGTTCGGAAAATAACCTGCTTTCTCAAATTCAATCGTATCGTTATAAAAAGACTCCTCCGGGGAGTTTGTCTATGCGAAGAATCGATTGCACACATTGCCAAAACGTGAAATGGTCTGTGTATATCTAGAGTTATCTTAATGTAGCGGGACGGATAATTTTCGCACACCCTGTAGAATCTAAGAAAACATAGAAATCTAGAAAAAAAAACTAGAAAATCTAGAAAACTAGAGTAACTCTAGGAAATAAAGAAAATCTAGAAAATTAAAAAAATCTAGAAAGATCAAGAGAAATCTCGAAAATGAAAAAATAAGAAAATCTTATAAATCTAAAAAATCAAGAAAAACGATATAATCAAAAAATATAAAGAATCTTTAAAAAAATCAAGAAAGCAATAAATTTAGAAAACCTAGATAATCAAGAAATTATAGAAAATCGAGAAAATCATCAAAAAATTTGAAAAAAATCAGAAAAGCGCCTTTTTTAAAAGAAAAATTATCTAACCATAAACCCTGTGCAATTCAAGTCCATCTTTTTTTAGATTAATCGATGTGGGTGGTCAAAAAACAGAAAGACGTAAATGGCTACATTGCTTTTCAAACGTGATTGCCGTTTTATTCGTAGTCTCTTTATCTAGTTATGATCAATTCATGGTCGAAGATTCAACTATGGTATAAAAATTTTCGAGCAAGTTTCCCTGGTTGCCGCCACTTAACGTTGACTAAACTCGGCAAAAAAATTTTTTCATTTTCTTCCGGAAATTACCCATTTAGGGTAATTTTATGCGAAAAATCGATTGCGCGCACTCCCGCAACCTGAAAACCGCAGAAAAATGGTGAAAATTCGATTTTCTCGAGAAATGAACAAATATCCCCAGGAAGAAAATAAAAAAAGTTTTGCCGAGTTTAGTCGACGTTAAATGGCGGCAACCAGGGGAACTTGCTCCAAAATTTTTTATAAGTTTCAGTCCCCTAGCTCAACATACAGTCAAACCTCTATACCTCGACCCCTCCGTGAGGGATAAATATGAATATTAATTGGGCACTAGGAACGAATGCATCGCACAAAAAAATTCCGCACGGATCTTCCGCAAATGAATTTTCCGCACGGATCTACCGCACAGGATTTTCCGCACATTGACACATCCGCACTGAATGACCGCACGAATTTTCCGCACAAGGATCTTCCGCACAGATCCTCCGCACATTTTTTTGCATTGTAAAAGTTGTCTGAATTTCAATAAAACCGTGCTTATTGAAACGATTGGCAAAACATCTTTAAAAAATGTGAGAAAAAAATTCAAAAATGTGCTGAAGATCCGTGCGGTCATTCTGTGCGAAAAATTCGTGCGGAAGATCTTGTGCGGTAAATTCCTTAAAAAACTGTGCGGTGCATTCGTTTCTATTGCCATTAATTGATGATCAGGCAAAAAGTTCCACAACAATCATATAGAAAAACGATCAATCGCTTCAATAACAAAGTCGAGGGTCGTTTGATGTTTTGAAACTTTTTAAATGTTTTTGAGGATTTCTCCGGAAATACAAGGCTAATCCTGATAGTTTTGGTGTGATTAGAAAGCTGGATTTCGTAGCAATCGAATGACACCAAAATCATGTCATAACTCTTCCTGGTTGAGGAGTTATTGCATAGTTAGTAAAAAATGTTAGTTTTTTCGACATTTTTTACTAATTATGCAATATCTCCGCAACCAGAAAGGGTTATGGCATGATTTTGGTGTCATTCGATTGATACGAAATCCAGGGTTCCACAGGATTTCGCCGACTTTTCATTTCACCGACCAAGTCTTTTCGCCGACTTGTATTTCATCGACTTTTTTTTCACCGACTTGTATTTCACCGACTTTTTTTCATCGGCCATTAATTTCTATTTAATTAGAAAAGTTTAAGAATTCCTAGGCCTAAGCCTAAGGCCTAAGCCTTAAGTCCTGAGCCTAACCCTATGGCCTAAGGCCCATGATGATCGGTCAAATTACTAGTCGGTAAAAAGAGTGGTCGATGAAATGAAGGTCGGTGAAAAAAAAGTCGGTGAAATACTAGTCGGTGAAATTCAAGTCGGTGAAAAGACTTGGTCGGTCAAACTAAAAGTCGGTGAAATCCTGGGACACCGAAATCCAGCTTTCTAACGACACCAAAACTATCAGGAATTGACTGTGTGTTTCCGAAGAAATCCTCAAAAACATAAAAAAATTTCGAAATACCAAACGACCGGATCGGGGTATAGAGGTTTGACTGTATTAGTTTTAGATCTTATAGTATATTAATTTTCTTTTTCAGAATTGTATGAGAGATAGCCTTGAACTATTTTCTGAAATGTTCAAAAATCAGCATCTCGCTCAAAGCTCGTTTATTTTATTTTTGAACAAAAAGGATTTATTCGAAGCCAAATTATCATATTCGCAACTCAATAAATGCTTTCCCAAATATGACGGTACATTTTTTAAAATCTTGAAACTTATTCTTCGGTGTACCCTACTTTCCCTCAATTTCTGAAAGCAACGATTAAGAAACCGAAGCTTAAAGGTTCAGTACACTCAGACAAAAGTTATTATTTTTTGTTAATTTTCAGGGAATTTATATAATTTTGAGCATTTTTTGCAAAAGAACCTATATGTGAAAACTTTTAAAAAAATTTTTTGATCGAATTTTGCGATTTCTAAATTTTTTGTGGTTATAAAATTGATAAAATCTGAGCGTGAATTTTACTATATGGGCATGCACCAACGTCTTACAGTTGTACTATTGTTGGTTCCCTCGACAATATCAACATCATGAAAATGTCCAGGACAAAGTATAAATGTTAAGCATCAGAATATTTCAACTTTAGCATATCCAGCCAATATTTAGTAATTCCTTGTTTTCTGGAATTCTGACAGGAGCTTCCGTAAACTCTACAAAAATAGCAACTTCTCAGTGCCGTATCCAGGATTTTTTTAAGGAGGGGGTAACTTTTGGGTCGAACCCCTAGAGGGTCACTTGTTAAAAAATTTTAAAAAAATTTTCTACCAGGCCCTGTTTTGGATCCCCTTTAAAGTTTTTTTTATAGGCAAGAATGATTTCCATTCAGCTTCTTTACATATCCAAAACTGTTTTTTACATGTAAGTTCTAATCTTATTCTCTTTTTTAAAATTTAACCATTTATAGTATCAACGAGGTCTAGATAATCCTAGGATTTTCCCGCATTTTACCAATGCAACTGATACCAGGAACATTGAATTCATGTTTTCACATGCCTGTGATATTATTATTGAAAAGAGATTAGTCCGATCTGGAATGCTTTAAAAATTGTATCAACTAGTAAAATATTATTATACAGGATGTTTAAAAAGTTCTGTCACAACATTTCATAAGCTAAGTGAGTAATAAATACTGATAAGAAATCATAAAATTTTAGGCAAAATCATATGAGGGACCTTTATGATTTTTTTACTTTTGATGATTTTAGTAGGAATTATCCATTACCCCCCCCCCCCCCATAGGTGAACGGAGGGTCAATTTTTTCCAAAATTAGCGGGGGTGGGGACAAAAATTTGTTTCAAGAAAAAAATTGTATTTTTTAAGGAAAAATTGTTAAAAAACGTTAAAAATAGGTAAATTTTGTTAAAAAATTGATATTTTTAAGGAAAATTTTGTTTAACACGTAAAGGCTTAGCCTGGACAGCGGTATATTCTGAAGTAACACACTATGGGGAATACTATTCTGCAAAAAAATTTTCTTTGAAGGGGGTATATACCGTGATCTTTAAGAGGGTACCCTTGAAAATTTATCTTTATAATGTTAAGGCCATAACTCCTCGTAGTAGTTGTTTTATGAACTCAACGACCACTCATTTGAAA